>JAJEJO010004357.1:399131-460771 GCA_020662805.1 Glaucomys volans
AGAGGAGAGGAGAGGAGAGGAGAGGAGAGGAGAGATGTGGGACAGATGCAATCCCCAAGGCCATGAGCCCAGTGACCTACATCCTGCAGCCACACCCCACGTGCCTACAGTTCTTGTCACCTTCTGTTAATCTATTCAAATTATTCATCTATCAAGCATATTAATCCACTGATGAGGTCAGAACTCTCATGGTCCAGTCCAATCATTTCCCCCCCTCAATATTGTTTTGTTGCATAACCCATGAGCTTTGGGGAATGCTATCCAATCCATAGCAGTATTCCTTGCCAATCCATATGAATTTCAGGAACAATTTTTCTACTTTTACCAAAAGACCTTTGGGATTTTGAAAGAGGGAGCAGAAGATCTGCAGATGGCTTCAGGAATATCACCATCTTTACAATATTGTCCATTTATCCATGAACATATGATGTCTTTCCTTTTATTTAAGTATTGCTTAACTTCTTTCAGCAGTGTTTTACAGTTATAAATCTTGCACTTCCTCAGTTAAATTTATTCTTATGTATCATTTCTGATAGTGTTTAATGAAATTGTTTTATTAATTGCATTTTGTATTTTTCATTGATAGTATATAGAATTATGACTGTTTTCATTGTATTGATTTTGTACTACACAACTTTGCTGAATTTATTAGTTCTAAGTTTTCATGTGTATATTTTCTAGAATTATTTTCATAAATTATTTCATCTGTGAAAGACATAGTTTTACTTCTTTTCCTATTTGGGTGCTTTTAACTACTTTTTTCTTATCTGAATGCTTTGGATATAACATCTAACCTGTTGAAGAAAAATGGCAAAAAATGTCATTCTTATTCAAGATATAAGGAGAAAAGCTTTCAGTCATTCATCGTTATTAGATTAGCAGTAGATTTGTCACATATACTCTTTATCATGTTGAGGAAATTTTCATCCATTCCCAGATTGTTGAGCATTTTTTATCTTTCATTTTAAAGTATGTTTTTATTACTTGAGATGATCATGTGGTTGCTTTCTTTATTCTGTTGATGTAGGAGATTATATTCATCATTTTTCTTATGTTGAAACACTTGCTTTACTGGGATAAACTGTACTTGGTCATGTGGTGAAATTTTAAATTTTGGAATTTGAGTATGCTTGTGGATTTGATGTGATAGTATTTTAAATCAATATTCAAAAAGAATATTGTTCCATAGTTTTATCTTCTTGGGGAATCTTTGTTTTTGCTATCAAGATAATCCATGAGTAATTGAATGTATTATGTAGTGATCTCTTAAGTGAGAAGGATTGGTGTTATATTTTACAATGTTTGCTCATCTAAATTGGGGTTGTACAACTGTTCTAAGTTTTTATTTCACTAGGATTAGTATTAATGTCTTATTTCTATTCTATATTTTAGTTATCAGTGACTTCACTCTTTTTTTTTTTAAGCAGGGATTAGTCCAGGGTCACTTTACCACTTAGCTATATCCTTGTTTTAATTTAATTTTATTTTTATTTTGAGACAGGGTCTCATTATGTTGCTTAGGGCCTTGCTAAATTGCTGAGGCTCCCCTCAAAGTTTTGATCCTCCTGCCTCAGCCTCCAGAACTGCTGGGATTATAGGTGTGCACCACCATACCTGTCAACTTCACTTTTTATTCACAGTCATTTTAGCTGAAATTTTTGTCAGTTTTTCTGATCTATTTTAAGAACTAGCATTTGATTTTGATTCATTTTATCTATTGAATTTTCTGTTTTGCTTTTTTCTGTGCTAATTATCCCATCCTTCCTTCCTACCATTATCCTTGGGTTTAATTTGCCTTTATTTTTCACATACCATAAGGTGTAACGTTAGGTTTCAAATTCGAGTTATTTTTCTTTTTTAATGTTGATATTTATAATAATAAATTTCCCTGTTAATGTTATCTTTGCTTTGTTGTATAAGTTTTGGAATGTTGTGATTGTTTTAATTTATCTTCAAGTATTTTGAAATTTTCCTTGTGATTTCTTCTTGACCCATTGGTTGTTTAAGGATGTATTGCTTAACTTCCACTTATCCCTAATTTTTAAAACTTTCCTTCCATTAATTTTCTATTCTCATTTTATTGTGATCACAGAAAGTAATTTTGGTTGATTTTAGTCTTTTTAAGTGCATTTAGACTTGTTTTGTGACCTAATATATGCTCTACCCTTCAGAATGTTCCATAGGCTCATGAGAAGAATATGTATTTTTCTCATTTATGGTGTCTATAAGTCTATTAGGTCTTCTTGCTTATACTGTTGTTCAGGTCCATTATTTCCTTACTGATATTCTGTATGGTTGTTCTATTATTGAATGTGAGGAATACAAATATCCAAATATTGTTCCATAAGTGTTCCTTTTTACACTTCAATGCTGTCAGTGCTAGCTTTATATATTTGGGGTCTCTATTCTTTGATGTCTATATGCTTATAAACATTATTGTTGACAAATTGAACATTTTATCAATACTTCTTGTTCTCTTTTAACATTTTTGACTATTTGTTCCAACATTAGTATACATATGTAGCTCCATTTTGGTTATCATTAACATGGAATATTTTTGTCTTATCTTTCAAAGAAAATACAAGCTCTTTGTATCTTTGGACCTAAATTTGGCATATAGAGTGATTATTTTTCATTTAAATTTGCTAACCAGTACCTTATATTTTTAAATTTAATGTACTTATATTCATCGTAATTGCTATAAAGAAATACATATATCTGTAATTTTGCTACACATTTTTATACACATTATATCTTTTGGTTTATTTGTTTCTAAAATCCAACATTATTTGGTGTTTAATTGATTTTTTGTAGTCTACTTGTTCAAAATATTTCTCATTTCCTTTTCCATATATTTTATATTATTTTCCAATAGGTATCCTAGGATTAAAATTAACATGTTAAATTTTAAAATAAGTATAAATTAATATCAACTTAATCTCAATAGTATATAAAATTCAAACCATATACTTTTATCACCTTAATGTTGCTACTTTCAATAATTACATCTTTTTATATTGTCTAGTTATTAGCACAATCTTATATTTGTGGGTTTTATGAGTTTATTTTTCAAATCACATAAAAGGAAGAGCTGCAAACCAAAACTATAATATTACTTGGCTTATATCCAATGTATTTCTTGTATAGCAAGTATACACTGACAAACTCCAATTTTGTTCTGTGTCAATTTCTCCTTAACTTTTTATTTACTTTTAGGTGGTGCTGAGGATTGAACACAGAGCCTCACACATTCTAGGCAAGCACTCTACCACTGAGCCACAACCTTAGCCCCTCTCCTTTCTTTTTTTCATTCATTGAACAGGCATTTTTTGAACATCTGATCATGCTATAAAATCTAGAGTTACAGCAATAAATACACAGACCTTCTTACCCTAAGGGAGCTTATACACTAGTGGAAGGAATAGGCCTTAATCAAATGGGCTAGGTCTCGTGGAAATAAGTGATATGGAGAATATTAAAGCCTAGTACAGGATACAGGAGTGTGGGAACTGGGGAACTGTTTTCAGTATCCTGACCAGCGAGGGCCTCTATGATTTAAGATATCATTTGTGTATAAGGAAAATGACAGTGGAAGAGTTCCAAGTAGAAGAAACAACAAAAGCTAAGGGAGGAGCACATTTGAATTGTTCAGAAAATGCAAGAAGGTCAGTGTGAGTGGAGCAAAGCGGATGAGAAAGAGAGAGAAGTTGGCAAGAATGTGGAAGAGTGAGTCATGGGGTGGCCACTGGGGACATGTCAGTTCTACCCAGGGATATATTTTTACTCAGAGCAAAAAAGACCAGTTTCCATAACCCAGGCAAGAAATGTTAACATAGGGATTAGCAGTGGTGGTAAGGTGATAAGGTAAAGGTCTAGAGGATTGAGAAGCCTAGCAGGATCTCCTAGTTCTCCTTAACTTTTGAAGTAAAATTTTACTTTTTTACAATATAGAATTCTTGGTTGACAGTTGTTTTTTTTTCTTTCAATGCTTTAAGTATTTCTTGTTGCCTTCTCTGATTCACAGTTTCTGATTAGAAATCAGTTGACAATCTTATTGAGGTTCCCTTGTATCTTAACAAATGACTTCTCAATTTCTCCTTTCAAGAATTTATCTTTGATTTGGTTTTGACAACTTGATTACAATGTTTCTCCATGTGCACCTTTTTGTTATTATCAGCTTGGATTTCATACAGTTGTTTAAATGTATAAAATCAAATTTGGAAAATATTTGGACATTATTTCTTTACCTACTCATTCTGTACTTTTGTCTCTCCTTCCTTCTCTTCCCTGTGATTGTCACTATGCATATGATAGGATTTTTCAGTCTTTCTTCATTTTTCCTGCTCATATCAAAGGATGACTTAAATTTACTTTTGTTCATTTTAGCTGCTTCTTTCTTCTGTTTGCTCTTAATTATTGTTAACCTCCCTAATAAGTTTGTCACGTTATTATACTTTATTTTTTAATTTGTTCTAATTAGTTATACATGACAGTAGAATGTATTTACACATTTTGATAAATCATACATAAATGGAGTATAATTGCTCATTTTTCTGATTGTACATATTCTAGGATCACATCAGTCATGCCATCATATATGTACATGAGGCAATAATGTCTGTTTTACTCTACTATCCTTCCTATCCCCATACCACCTTCCTTCCCTTCAGTCCCCTCTATCAAGTCTAGAGTAACTCTATTCTTCCCTAGCACCTCCCCCCTTATTGTGAATTAGCATCCGAATATCAGACAAAACAATGGGCCTCAGGTTTTGGGGGTTTGGCTTATTTCACTTAGCATGATATTGTTCAATTCCATTGATTTACCAACAAATACCATAATTTCATTCTTCTCTAAAGCCGAGTAATATTCTGTAATATATATATATACCACATTTTTTTGTCCACTCATCTGTTGAAGGACACCTAGGTTGTTTCCATAATTTAGCTATTGTGCACTGAGCTGCTATAAACATTGATGTGGCTACATCACTGTACTCTGCTGATTTTAAGTCCTTTGAGTGGGAGCAAATCTTTACTACATGAACTTCAGATAAAACATTAATCTCTAGGTTATATAAGGAACTCAAAAAACTTAGCACCAAAAAAACCCCAAATAACCCAGTCAATAAATGGGCTAAGGAACTGAATAGACACTTCACAGAAAATATTCAATCAATCAACAAATATATGAAAGAATGTTCAATATCTGTAGCAATAAAGAAATGCAAATCAAAACTACTCTAAGATTTCATCTCACTCCAATCACAATGGCAATTATCAAGAATACAAGCAACATGCTGGCAAGGATGTGGGGAAAAAGGCACACTCATACCTTGCTGGTGAAAATACAAATTGGTGTAACCACTCTAGAAAGCATAAGGAGATTTTTCAGAAAACTTGGAATGGAACCAACATTTGACCCAGTTATGCCACTCCTTGGTTTATATACAAAGGACTTAATATCAGCATGTTTTTATACTTTAAATCTCCAGTATTTCTATTTGAATATTTTTATCTCTATTGATATGCTCTTTTGGTTGAAATAGTCTTTTTCTGGTTTTTATTTATTACTTTTTCCATAACTTCATTTTACTATTTGAGCATATTAAAGACAATTTTATGTCATTGCTAGTAAGGTCATTGTCCTTATTTCTTCAGGAAATTTATGTTAATGCTTTGTTTTCCTGTGATAGTCCCATATTATCCTGTTTTCTTTCTGTGCTTCATAAGGTTTTGTCGACTTTGGAGATTGGAATATTAAAATTTGGTACTCCTAGGAATTAGAATCATCCTCTTCCTCGGGGTTTGTTATTGCCTTTTGTGGGCTGTAGTTTTGGGGTTTGTTAATTTTAAAACTATACTTAAAAGACTATATTCTTGTGATTATATGTAGTTTGCCTTGTTCATGGTTTCTTACCTTGGTTTTTGAAGTTTGGGTTCCTCTAGGTGATTGTTACTTAGTGACTTGACAGATATTTACTTATATGGGTGGAGGAAAAATGAGGAAGACAAAAACCAAGGAGAAGAGAAGGAAAAAAAGGAAGATAAAGGAAAGGAACGGAAAGGGAAAACAGTTTGACCTTTGCAGAATGCCTCTGTTTTAGCCCTCCTTCCATATTTAGGCATGTCTTTGCAATTCCACCTTAGACTTCACTTCTTGGTTGCAATGAGACTAAATCATCCATATGTGAAAGCTTTAGGTCATCTCAAGTCTTTTTCTGACCTTCTGACCATTCTTCTTGCCCTTGACATTTGTTTAGCTTTCTTGGTTTCATGTAACACATGAGAGAATTTTCAAAGCCCTTATTCCTAAAAGTTACTCTTTCTGCCAACTTTCTCCTTGGTTTTCATCATGTGAATTTTTTCCTCTACTATAATCTTTTGCTCCAGGTGGCAACAGATTATTCATCTTATTTACAATGTATTCAAGAAATTACCTCTTTTTAGCTACTTTTCTGCCTAGGAGTGTTCCCAGTTCTATGAAGCAAAGAGAAATGTCTTTTGCATAAGGCCTTTTAGGAAACCCAGGGTATGTTAAGTCAAACAATTCTTTGGGAGTAAGGTCCTTTCTGTTTCTCTTCAAGAACCAATAATGACTTCCATCTTCAATTCTACAACTATATTAATATTATCTGTATCTTATAGACACAGGCTGAAGTTTAGAAGGGGTAAGTAAATTTTCTTAGTATCAACTGAAAGTTACAGTATTTTAAGTTTGGAACTCTCTTATTCCTAGGATTGTGATCTTGCCATGCTCTATTTTTACATGCCCATCTACATTCCTTACTTGTTCAAGCTGGATTCAATGTAGAGTTTTTCCCTCTTCTGCATGTACACACTTCTTCTCTGGTTAAAGTTCTATCCTCAGTATCTGTTCATTACTGTTATCATACTATACCTGTTTCTACAGGATTTATTCCTAGTATGCCTTGTGATATTACTGAACTACTCTTCAAAATAATGCTGAAAATATAACCTCATATAGATTCCTGTTAGTTCATTTTGTTTGCCTCATGTGTATCTTTCTAAGCAATATAAGTTTTATTCTCTATTTAATTATATGTAGTTTGCTTTGTTCATTAATATTTAATATTTGGAAGTTAGAGTTCTACAGTCTGTCTTCCATATCCTTTGTTTTTTTCCTTAATAATCCTAAATTCTTACAATACTGTGCATATAGAATATACTAGTAGTTAAACATATGTAAGTATTGAAGTTTTGGTACCTAAGAGACACTAAGAATTGGCATGTGCAATTAATGTGCATCACAGAATTCATTGAGTGTTTATCTCACTCCTCTGCTTAATGATTTTTTAATGTAGTCATATTTATTAGTGCACTATAGGTATACATAATAGCAGGATTGATTTTGACATTCATAAATTCATATGAGTTTTCTCCATTTCAATCCCCCAAATTTTCTCTTTTCCTCCACTCTTCCTTCTTCCTTATCCCTTTCCTCGACTCTATTAGTCTTCTTTCTGTGCATCTATTTTTATTTTTATTTATTTATTTTTTTATTTTTTGTTTTTATTTTTAATTAGTACTTTATAAGTCATATATAAACATATATACACATATGTATTCTTTTATTTTTTATTTTTACAGACTGCATTTTGATTCATTGTACACAAATGGGGTACAACTTTTCATTCTATGGCTGTACATGATATTCATTCATACCATTCATGTAATCATACATGTACATAGGGTAATGATGCTTGTCTCATTCCACCATATTTCATTCTTTTTTGGTTCAAAAGTGTTTCCTTTTCATTACTGATTCAATTTTTGCAAATATCAAGTATGTTTTTTGTCAATATCAAAGCAGGAATTTAGATCATGCATAGATTGTTGGTACATAAAAATAATTCAATAAATAGTAATAACTACCTCTGTGTGTGAACCTGCATTTAAGTTTTCCAGGCAACTCAAGGGAACATTTGGGTATGGTCCACTGGAAGCATACTTGATCATTGCTATCTCATTTTAAATAAAAAGAGAGTACTAATTAAGGGCTCATCCACAATGCCTGAAAATTTCTGAGATAAAGCAAGCTTCATAGCATGGCTTTTTGCTGTCCTCTGAAGTACTATTATCATAAACAATAGAGTAGATCAGTGCAGAAACCTGAGTACTTTTAGGAACCAAGACAAATCACTAAGTAATATCCAGAGAAAAAATAAATTCAACCTACCAGAAGATTGTATACATTTATGCTAGACTCAGAAATGAGTTTCTAATTTTATCAACTTGGTGGGAATATGTAGAACTTTTCTGGCAACAATTTTACAGAGAACTCAGGTAAAATGTTTTTTGTAGAAGAATATGAAATTGATAAAATTAGAAAGCATTTAATTACGCTTAACACTATAACTAGAATAAATATAAATGTCCTATGATTCACAAGGCACTTCAGAATCATGCAATGTCTCATAGTACTCATGGCAGTCCTAAATTCATATGACTCTATTAATAAACAAATTAATCTTAGGTCAACTTACATAAGAACTGATTCTTTTGATTATCTTAGAGACTCTAGGAATTAGCATTTACAATTAGGGCACATAATAGATTCTTTACAGGGCCTTTGTCTCATTGTTAAAAATCTATTTATTTCAATTGTTCCTAAACTGGAATTTTAATACCACTTTAATTAACATTCAGATTTTATAACATAAATGTGACTAGCAAGGAAAATTTGAATGAAATTTCCCATCAATTCTACTGTTTCCTTAATGTAAAATAAGAAACATTGTTAATAAAAGGGAAAAGAGTATAGGCATATTGTATTTGCAATCATTATTAAAACAAAAATGGATATTTACCTTGCTATAGTCTGGAAATGGGTCAATATCCCCCAAGGACTAATGTGTTAAAAGTTTGTTCTTCAGCATAGCAGTTGGGAGGTGGTGTGGAACCTCTAAAATGTGGAATTAAGACAACAAAATATTGTCATGGGTGGTGTTGCATTTGGAAGAATTTAAGGAAGTTCTTATAGGAACTTGGTTAGGGCTCATGAGAATTTTGTTATAAAAAAGCAATACTGGTGCCTCCTTGCTCTCTATCCTGTCTCAGTATGCAATCTCATCCTCTCACATGTTGTCCCACCATGATGACATATACCATGCTGTGATATAGTCAGATGGGCCTCCACCAGAGCTGACATCACAATTTTGGACTTTTGATCATGAAATTCACTTGGAAAAATAAGAGATCCAGAAGAGTCAAAGCAATCCTTAGCAAGAAGTTTGCAGCAGGAGTCATCACAATACCAAAACTTAACCTATACTACAGAGATATAGTAACAAAAATGGCATGGTATTGGCACCAAAACAGGTACATATATACCAATGGTACAGAATAGAAGACAGAGACAAAGCCACATAGACACAGTTATCTCATACTAGACAAAGGTACCAAAAATACATTGGAAAAAAGATAACCTCTTCAGCAAATGCTGCCGGGAAAACTGGAAGTCCATATGTAGAAAAATTAAATTAAAATCCTATCTCTCACCCTGCATAAAACTCAACTCAAAGTGGACTTAGGCACTAGAACAGAGATTCTGCACCTAATGGAAAAAACGTAGGTCCATATCTTCACCATGTCAACTTAGGAACTGGCTTCCTTAACAAGACTCCTAAAGTACAAGAAGTAAAAGCAAGAATCAATAAATGGGGTGGATTCAAACTAAAAAGTTTCTTCTCAGCAAAGAAAACAATCAATAACCTGAAGGGAGAGCCTACGGAATGGGAAAAACGTTTTACCACACATACCTCAGATAAAGCATTAATCTCTAGGATATATAAAGATCTCAAAAAACTTAGCACCAATAAACAAATAACCCAATGAATAACTGGGATTGAGGAACTGAAGAGACACTTCACAGAAGGAAATATAAAATCAACAATATATGAAAAAATATTTAATATCTGTAGCAATTAGAGAAGTGCAAATCAAAACTATTCTAAGATTTCATCTCACTCCAATCACAATGGCAGTTATCAAGAATACAAGTAACAATAAATGTTGGTGAGAATGTGGGGGAAAATGCACACTCATACTTTGCTGGTGGGAATGTGAATTGGTGCAACCACTCTGGAAAGAAGTATGTAGATTCCTCAGAAAACTTGGAATGGAACCACCATTTGACTCAGTTACCCCACTCTTTGGTTTATATTTAAAGGACTTAAAATCAGCATACTACAGTGATGCAGCTACATCAATGTTTATAGCAGCTCAATTCACAGTAGCTAAACTATGGAACCAACATATGTGTCCTTGAACAGATGAATGGATAAAGAAATATATACGTAGCAATTAGAGAAATGCAGATCAAAACTATACACACACACACACACACACACACACACAAATTGGAATATTACCCAGCCTTAAAGAAGAATGAAATTATGGCATTTGCAGGTAAATGGATGGAGTTGGATAATATCATTCTAAGTGAAATAAGCCAATTCCAAAAAAAACAAAGGCAAATGTTTTCTCTGATATGCAGATGATGATCCATAATGGTGGGAATGGCGGGGGAAGGGGGACTAGGGAAGTATGGACAAACTTTGGATTGGGCAGAGAGAAGGGAGGGGAGGGGTGGAATGTGGGGTGGGAAGGAAGTTGGAATGAGATGGACATTATTACCCTATGTACATGTGTGATTGCAAGAATGATGTGATTCTGCATCATGCACAGAAAAATGGGATGTTGTACTCCATTCGTATATAATGAGTTGAAATGTATTCTTCTGTCATGTATAATAAATTAGAACAAATAAAAAAATTTTACAAAACCGAGCTAAATAAACCTATTTTCTACTTAAATTACCCAGTATCAGGTAATTTGGTATGGCAAAAGGGAATAGACTCTAGCACAGAAAAATGTGAAAATGGCTTGCAAACAGATTAATGGACAGAAGGTAGAAGTATTTTGAGGATTAACCTACTAAAAGCCTAGATTTATGTAATCAAAGTGTTAAATTTTGATGAGGGCTTCAAAGATGTGGACATTATGGAACTAGTCTCAGATAGAAATGAGGATATGATTGAAAATTGGAATAAGGGCATCCTTGCTATACCATTACAAAAGATTTAACTGAATTTTGCCATGCCCTACAGCTTTATGGAAAGCTAAATTTAGAGTGCTGATGTAGGACAGCTGGTAAAATACACACACAAATGTACACACGTACACATATATACACACACACATGCAT
Source organism: Glaucomys volans (assembly GCA_020662805.1). Taxonomy (NCBI): domain Eukaryota; kingdom Metazoa; phylum Chordata; class Mammalia; order Rodentia; family Sciuridae; genus Glaucomys; species Glaucomys volans. Next base: position 410,361 of record JAJEJO010004357.1, read on the forward strand.
ATATACACACGTATATTTGGGCTGCTTTAAGCTCAATTCAAAAGCAAAAGGAAATGGAGAATAAAGTTAAAAATTCATTGTCTGTCTAGGAATAAAGCAAAAATGTATATTTGGGAGAACAAAATGAGGCTATAGATTGTTGCTCACTTGCTGAAAGATTAGCATGCATGTATTAGTCAGCTTTTATTTCTGTGACCAAAAGACCTGAAAAGTAAAACTTAGAGTAGGAAAAGTTTATTTTTGCTCATGGTTTCAGAGGTTCAATCCATAGTGAGCTGACTTCCCTGCTCTGGGCCAGAAGGGAAAATGAGCATGACGGAGGAAAGCTGCTCAACTCTTAGCAGCCAGAAAGCAGAGAAAGCCCTTCTCACCAGGGACAAAAATTAAACATCAAAAGCACACACCCAATGACCCACTTCCTCCAGCCACACTTTACCTGCTAATAGTTACCACCCAGTTAATACATTCAAGTAGACTAAAGACTAATCTCCTAAAAAGGTTACAGCTTTCAAAATCTACTCATTTTACTTCTTAACATTCTTGCATTGTCTCAAATGTGAATTTTGGGGACACCTCATATTCAAACCAACAACCATTCTGTCCCTGGAACCTAAGAGCTCATACCCATCTCATAATGCAAAATACATTTAGTCCATTTCCAAGAGTCTTCAATATCCTAACAGTACCAGGATTGCCCAAACGTCCAAACCAAAATTTCATTTGAGACTCAAGGCAAATATATATCTGTGAGCTCCTGTACAGGTCAAAAGAAAATTATATATATTCAATATATAATGGCACAGAGCAAATGTTTTCACTCCAGGAAGGAGAAATGGAGGCATAGAAAGAAAAAATGGGACCAAAGCAGGAACAAAATTTAACTGGGCAAACAAAGTCTGTGGCTCCACATACAGCATCTGGGGCACATTACTGTCAGCATCATATAGACATATTCCTATAGCATTAGGCTGTTCTCTCCAAAGTGCTTGTGTAGTTCTGCCCCTACAGCCACGCTGGTCGAAGCACAAATGGCCTCTCTCTTGCCTTGTTTCTGCTTTATTTCTGAAGTTTTCCTCAGCAGACATCTAGTTATTGGCATGTCTTAATCTCGGGAGTCCCCAATTCTGCTTCCTTCTCATATGTTCATGCATCACCTTAGCTTCCTATATGGATTTAGACCCTGCTACACTTTGCCTGGATACCAGGTCTTCCTTGGAAATCTCAGTGGAAGCTTCCATGATCCCTATCTTCAGTGTCATGCATTCTTGCAAAACCAGCACCACATAAATTACACCAAGGTCTACCACCATCTCAAACAGTGCCAGACCTCCAGTTACCATGGCTTCAGCAATCTCTGTGTGTCTAGGTGGTTGAATATGGTGAAACAACTTCCTTGGCTCCCTTTTGCAAGTAGTTTTCCCCCATGGTCTCTTCTCAAAGGCATTTTTACTTTTCTACCCTGGAGCCTGTGATGGGTGTGGTCATGCATTTCCTGAAATGCTCTCAAATTCTTTCCTATTTTCTCTGTGCAAATTACTTAGCATTTCTTTAATGATTGGAATCTCTTCAAAAACTCATCTTCCTTGGTTCCAGTTTTATACATACTTATCTGGCCAAATTGTAAATTTTGCAAATCTTTCTGCTGTGATTTCTGCTCCTGATTAGGACGTTATACCAGGCTAAAAGCCAACAGCCATATCCATGCCACTGCCTGAATTCTGTGCTGCCCTGAAATTTACTCCATCAGATAAATTAGTCCATCTCCTTTAAATCAGACACACAGAAAATCTCAGGACACAGATAAAATGTAGACAATTTCTTTGCCAGAATGTTACACAAATGGCCTCTCACCTAATTTCCAATGGAGGAGTCCTCCCTCACTTCTAAAACCTCATGAGGCCAGTCTTTACTCTTCACAGTCCTATTGGCATTCTGGTCTTCTGAATGTCCACCATAATCTCACATTAAGCTCTGCTTCTAAGACTTGTCCAGCCTACATCTCCGAACTTTTCCAAACTCCTGCAAAGCAGTTCCAAATGTTTTTGGACCACATGGTTAGGTTAGTCACAGCAAAGTCCCCATTTCTTGGTAGCAATTTCTGTTTTAGTCAGCTTTTCATTGCTGTGACCAAAGGACCTGACAAGAACAACTTAAAGGAAGAAAAGTTTATTTTGGCTTATGGTGTCAAAGGTTCAGCCTGTGGTCAGCCAACTCCACTGCTCTGGGCCAAAGGTGAGTCAGAATACCGTGGTGGAAGGGTATGACAGAAGAAAATTTCTTAGTTTATGACATCCAGTAAGCAGAGAGAGGGCTCCACTTTCCAGAAACAAATATTAACCCTAAAGTCATGCTCCCTGTGGCCTACTTCCTCCAGCCACACCCTACCTCCCTACATACCACCTAGTTAATTCATTCATGTGGATTACTTCACTGATTAGGTTGCAGCTCTCATAATCAAACCCTTTCACCTCTGAACATTCTTGAATTTTCTCATACATGAACTTTGGTGAGAAAGCTCCTATTCAAACTACAACAATGGATAAAAGGGAACCATGACCTAATCAGCAAGAAAATAGTAAAGTGTCCTAGAGAGCATCTCAGAAATATTTGAGTCTGCCCATCTCATTGCAGGGTCAAGCACAATAATTTCAAGGAACACTAATGGGCAGACTCTCCATGATGTTGCTGTCAAGGGATGTCTTATGATTCTGCTACTTGTTTTCTGTCAAAGCAATATACAGATGTATTTGTGGTTTAAGTAGGAACATCCAAGCCTTGTGCCATGAGCAAATTTTAGCCACAACCACCTGGTGCTAATTTTTCAGGTATGCAAATTTCGAGTCATGTTGTCATGGCAGCTTCCTCCAAGATTTCAAAGGAAAGTCTGGGAAACCATGTAGAAGTTTGCTATAAAGTCAGAGCTTCCAAAAAAAATCTCTATGTGTGATGCCTAAGGGACCCATGAGACTGGAGGCCCAACTAGGACTCCCGAAAGGTAGAGCAACCAGCAGCATTGCCTGGTCGACTGGGAAGGCCACAGATATCAGTGTGCAACCTGAGAAAACAACCATATGCAAGCAGCAAATTTCTGGAAGTTGAGTTTCCATGGGGCTTGTGGGCCCATCCCATGTCACATAGTATAGCATGCCAGACTTGGAACGTTAAGATTCAATGTCTCCCCAGGTGCAGTGGTGCATGCCTGTAATCTCAGAGGCTCAGGAGGCTGAGGCAGGAGGATTGTGAGTTCAAAGCCAACCTCAGCAAAATTGAGGCACTAGGCAACTCAGTGAAATCCTGTTTCTGAATAAAATACAAAATGGGGCTGGGGATGTGAGTCAGTGGTTGAATGCCTCTGAGTTCAATCCCTGGTACACCCTCCATCCCTGCCTCCCAACAGAAAGATATAATGTCTTTCCTTCTGGGTTTTGTCTTGCTTGGAATTGGTTATTCCTTTCTACTTCCCTATTTCCCTCTTTGGAATAATAAGGTTTATCCTATTCCTATCCTGACCTTGCATGTTGAGAGTAGATAATTTGTTTATTTATTTTTTATTTTTACAGATTCACACCTGAAAAGGTTTGCCTCAAGATTCAGATGAGACTTTAGACCTCCACTTTTGAGTCATGTGGAATGAGATAACACTTTGGCACTATTGGGGATGGAATAAATTCATTTTGCATTGTGAAACATACACAAAATTTGGAGATCAGGAGCAGATGTTGTGCTCGATGTGGCATTAGTGTGTTCCCAAATGATTCATGTGTTTGAACTTTGTAGCATGGCAGTGTTGGAATATGTGTGGAAACGTTAATAGGTGGGACATGGGACTGGGATGTAGATCAGTGCAGAGAACTTGCCCAGTTTTCACAAGATAATGGGTTTGATCCCTAACAGTGCAAAAAAATATATGGGGCTGCATTTAAGTCTTTGAGATTGTTGCCATTGGAAGAGACTACAGTAATTTTTGTGGGATCCTGGTTAGATCTCAAGAAAGAGATGTGTCCCTACTTGTTCCTGCCTTGCTGTGTGATCTGTCCCTCTTGCATGTGTTCCTGCCGTAATACCACACATCATACTGTGACACAGTCAGGGGGATCTTTCTCAGTGTTGGTGCCATGCTACTTGAGCTTTCAGCTTTCAAATCTGTGAGATAAATAAACTTTTCTCTATAAAATATCCACTACAGTCATTTTGTTATAACAACACAAATTGGATTAATACATTTATTACACTGTTAAAGCAAAGTGTACATTTTCTTAACTAAAAATCTAAATTTTATATGACAACTTATTTATCAATATTTTCCATATTAAGCATTCAAAGTGATTATTCTGGGAACTTTGGTGTAGAAACATGGCATAAGCAGTCACTTGCATTATTCAAAACCTATGCAAAATTTTACCTGAACTCCAATGCTTACAAGAGGTAAATGTGCTCAAGTATATCTTGTTTTTAATCATGTGAGGAGTTAATAGTAAAAAGAACTCCTAACAGAACACAAGTTCATTTTAATGTATAGCAAATACATTAAAATGAAACAAAAAATAGCAAAGCATCTTCTGATAATTTTAGTGAGAGTATAAAATCACACTAGCCAATAGCAATTTTGTTTTACATTTTTAGCTTTATATGCACATTTATTTATTGCATTATTATTTTGCTGTTATGGGGTGTTTCCAATTCACACTGGTAGAAGGCCATGATGATACAGTAAATGGAATTTGAAATGCTGCAGTTTAGGAAGGAGATTATGCAGAGGATTCAGTGGGTTTGAAATGCCACCTAATTAAACACCTGAGGATGAAGTGCACTATCCCTGACTGAATTCTGGCAAGTGTGTCTTATTTTAATAATCATAGAATTATAGTTAGGTCATGGGTGCATGGATTTGGGGAACTAGCAATCCTTCAAAACACAGAATCCTTTCCCAAAAAATGTAGCAAATAAAAGAAGACACAAAATCTCAAATATTATATGATTAAGTGTATATGAAATACTAAAAACAGGCAAATATATACAAATAGAAAGTATACTAATGCTTGTCAGGGGCTGTGGCAAGGGGAAAATGGGGAGCCATTGCTTATGGACCCAGGGTTTCTTTTTAAGGTGATGAAAATATCTTGGAACAAAGCAGAGGAAGTGTTTTCACAACATCAGGAATTTACTAAATTCCACTGAATCATTCATTTTAAAATGACTAATTGTATGTTGTATTGATGTCATTTAGTTTTAAAAAATAATGAGAAACTGACTAATACATTATTAAGGTGATTAGAGCACCTATGAAAGTATCTTTAAGGAGTGGTAAAAACAAAGACATTTTCAAATGAAGGAAACTAAGAATTTGTTGCTATGAGAAATAATCTGAAATAATGACTAAGAGAACTGCTCCAAAGAGAAAGATGAAGATAATAGATGAAAACTTGAACCCTTAGAAAAGAAAAAAAAACCAATAAACTGTATTAATCAGATTTCTATTACTGTGAAAAAATACCTGCACTGAACAACTTAAAATGAGGACAGCTATATTTTGGCTCATGGTTGCAGAGGTTTCAGCCCATGGCTCTTTGTCCATATTGCTTTTGGGCCTATAGCAGCACAGTATATCACAGCAGAAGTGCAACACAGAGGAAAATGCTCACTTTGTGGTGGCCATAAAACAAAAAGAGAGAGTTGAAATGGGACCAGGGCCTCAATATTCCTGTAAAGGGAACACTCACAATGACCTAACTTCCTTTTAGTAGGCTCCACCTTCTAAATGTTCCACTACCTTTCAATACCACCATGGGCTTGGGATCAAGCCATTAACACCTGTGTTTTTAGGGGATATTTCTGATTCACAGACTTAAACATAATACATTATCCTTTACCTTACTAATATTGTTTATAATCTTTAATGTTTAAAGAAAAACTCCTAACACCATTTTATTTTGTATTCAATGAATGCAGAGGAAATACCTGAGATAATTTTACCTTAAAAGTTGGGAAGTTATAGGAACCTACAATTTTCCTCCTTTAAAGTCAAGGAGGTGTTATGGTGTAGACGTGAGTTGTCCCCAATACTCATGTGTGAGACAATGCAAGAAGGTTTAGGGGTAAAATGATTGGGTTATGAGAACCTTTACCTAACCAGTGTGCTAATTCCCAGTGGGAATTAAGTGGGTGGTAACTGTAAATAGGTAGGGTGTGACTGGAATACTTAAGTCCCTGGAGGCATTCCTTTGGCGTTTATATATTGTCCTTGTTGAGCAGAGCTCTCTCTGTGCTTCTTGTTGGTCATGTCTTGACCAACTTTCTTCCACCACAATATTCTGTCTCATCTTGAGACCTGAGGAATAGAGAGAGCTGTCTATGAACTGAGCCATCCAAAATAGTGAGTCTCAAATAAACTTTTCCTCCTTTAATTGTTCTTGCTAGGTTTTTTTGGTCATACCACTGGTCATACCAGCCAACTCAAAGAGAAAGTAAAATTTCTACACTTCATTTGAAGTGCCAAGACATGGTCAGAAATAAGAAGTGGAAGAAGTTTGCAAGTTTGACAAAAATTCAGTGTTATTTAATCAGAAATAGACTAATGGAGTAATGACAAATAAACAAGTGATCCAAAAACTGATAGGGTCAAATTGAAGACACAGAAAAACTAAAATTGAACTACAGTGGTGTGATGATTATAAATTTATAATGGAATATAAAACTCCAAGTGCTTTTCCAAAAACTATGGTTTTGTAGAGAATCATATATATATGATATATGATATCATAATATGATGATATGATATCCTGAATATCAGTTACTAAGTCCATGGGCTTCTTATGTTGCTTATGAGTCATGAACACAGATCCATTGCCACTAGTATCACAGGTAAATTTATGGATGAAAATAAATCTCAAGACAAATAGTAATTGAGGTTCTTTATTTCTCAGTCTATACAATTATTCAGTAAAGTTCCACTAGATCTCATGAGAAAATGGAAGTGAAATAATTTCCAATAAAACTGTACAGTTTTGTACATTTTATCTACTTTATAGCTATAATGATAAATAAAATACATAATAGAGATCAAAATTTGGGCTGTGGTTAAACGTTTTAAAATGTAGATACCATATTGTAGTTATGTCAACTATCTCCATCAATTATTTTTAATACCAAGTAAAAGATTTATAAATAAAAGACTTGAAAAAGAATCTGCAGAACAATATGTATAAACTTTCAAGAAACATAGACTGACCTTTTTCAGTAAAGCTGTATAAAATAGCACTTCTCTTTTTTAATATATTTTTTAGCTGTTGATAGACCTTTATTTTTATTTATTTTATGCAGTGTTGAGAATTGAACCCAGTGCCTCACACACTAGGCAAGTGCTTTTCCACTGAGCCACAAATCCAGCTAAAATAGCACTTCTTAAAATATGATCTTCTCCCAAATAGCATGCCAAACTTGAAGTGACTAATTCAGTGTGTCTGGAGTGGGACTACATAATCTGCATGGTCAGCAAGTTCCCAGGCAATACTTATGACTAAGTTTTTGAACCACACTTTTATTAGCAAAGGTCAAATACATCAGGAATATAGTACTAATAAGGTCAAAATTAAAACTTCTATCTCATATTGGCCAGTTAGCTTGAGGAAAAATGTAAAAAAAAACCCCATGGAATCTGGAGTCAGATTGAGCAGTTTGGTATGCCAGATCATCTACTTAATATCTTTGTGGTATGTACAGTGTTTTAGCCAGCATTTTTGCTGCCATGACCAAAAGACCTGACAACAACAGTTTTCAAGGAGGAAATGTTTGTTTGGGGCTCACAGTTACAGAGGTCTCCTTCCTTAGAAGGTCAACTCCATTTCTCTACACCTGAGGTGAGGCAGAACGTCATGATAAAAAAGTTTGGCAGACGAATGTGACTTAGGCATCACTTCAGGAAATAAAGTTTCATTTTTTAGGGAAAACATATGTACCCCAAAGGCATACCCCCAGTGATCCATCTTCTCCATCCATACCCTAATTGCCTGTAGTTACCACCCAGTTAATCCCTATCAGGGTATTAATGAACTGATTAGGTTGAGACACTCATAACTCAATCACTTCACTTCTAAACTTTCTTGCATTGTCTCACACATGAGCTTCTGGGGGACACCTACTACCTAAACCACAACGACAATTTTTTAATCTCTCTGCCTTAGGTTCCGCATCTGCAAATCAGAATACCTCTTCCCACTTCAAGAATTTGTTAAATAAGATATTTTCAAAAAACGTAAAACATACTTGGTGTTAGGATAGATCAATTAATTCCCTTCCCTACCCAGCCACCAAAACTTACATCCCTAACTCCAATTTACAAATCATATGTACAAAAGTGACTGAAACAGAGATCATGAAGAAATATTTGGTAGCAAACTAACATATGAAAGAATCTCAAAATGGAAGTATGATTCAATAAAAATGTGGATTAGAATAAAATATGACTTCTGCAATTCTGCCTACTATTTCAGTAATCATACCCCTTCTCAGACTCTCATTCCCAGTCCATTATTTTTTAGGTTTCTTCATCTTTAGTCCATGGGTCTGTAGGTATCTCCAGTGTAAAGAACTAATATTACTGTTTTTAAATATCCATACCTATTAAACAAGGGAAGAAGGATGTGAATAAAATTATTTGGCTAAGAAAATCATCAGGAAAAACGTACTCATAAATTATTAGGAAACAATAATGAAAAAAAATCAAACAAGTGGTTAGTGAAAGTTAATCAATATTTATTAGATGAAGAAATAAATGAGTGCTTACAGGTATTATTTAATAAAAAATTCAGGCTATCAGAGCTATTAAGGTTACAAAGGATTTCAAGAGTATTTTGGTTGATAAGGTACACAAATGAGAGGGAACATTTGATGAGCTTTGTCCTTTGGTTAGTGAAATTTTGATTCAATGTTGTTATTTTGTTGTTGGTTGTTATTTCTGTTTGCAATGTTCACCAGCCTTGACCTTGATGATTTTGTTCCTAAAAAGGAAACTAAAGACAATATAAATGGCTTGTATTCATTATTATTTTCCCAAATCAAACACTCTAGAAGAAAAATCAAATGGAGTTAGCCTTTTGTACCAATAAAATATCCACATATTTTGTAAACCTACAATAAAGAAAATGCAATATTCTGCTTCATAATTCCAATTCATTTTAAATGAAATGTATTCTCTTTTGAGCAACTAGTAGTGAGCAACTGAGAACCTTTTTAAATGAAATTAATTTTTCATCTGCACATCTTTTCTTGTATGTAGAAATCTGCCTGGATTGTTATGTGATCCAAGATGCATCTGGAAAAATCTGACAAAACTCTCAAATCGGCTACAGTATAGAAAACTTTGTCCCAATAAAATTAAATTTTTATTTAGTTGGCTTCAAAGGTCAAGTCAATTGTTGATCTTTAGATATATGGACAGACATGCCCCCTAGTGGTTCCAATGGGGGATAAAGAAACTGGACATCTCAGGCTACTCTCATTTCTGGTAAATCACTTAGTCTTTAGAGAAGGCTTCTTTAATCCCACATATATATGCATTGCTCTTAAGTTTCAGATATGGTGTTGTTGTTAAATCCTAAACTATGAACATGTGAAACTTAACAATCTTATATAATGCCTGTGTCTCTATGTCTCTATTTAAACACTTCTTTATTGTTGTATGTGTATGTGTGAGTGTAAAATAGCAATATTGTCTTTTTGGATGAAGAGGGTGCTGCTGTCCATGGAAATAACTTTAGAAAAAAATGTTGCAAAAATACTTAAGTGTTGTTTCTCAAAGGAACTAATCTTATTTTACTTTAAAACTGCCAAATTATGTAACACATATAATGTGATATTTACTAGAATGTAAAAATTGCAATAAATTGGAAACAAAGTAAAACAGAGCATACTTCCTTGAACTTAAAGTGTTAAAGTTCAATTAACACTGTGAAGAATATTTAAAAGATATTTCTTTTATAGCATAGAAAGTTGGTCTTGTTTTCACATAACTCAAAGGTTACATACTGATGTGTCTTACTTAACATAGAAGTCTTACAAATAAATGGAGAATAATGGTACAATGTGAATATTCATTATGTGCACTATGTGAATCCCACACTGTGTAATCTTGAGAAGTTGAAACACCCTTGTGTAATATGCATAGTTAACCCCTAATATTTTATAATCCTGTATGTGTGTTCCTCTTCTTAATGTTGGATATTGAATATTTATTAGATTTTAGTAATTTGTGCATTTTGTGAAATATTATTCTCATTATGATATTATGCACTTATTTTGGAAAATCAAAAAGGAGGTTAATTTCCCCCCACATCTTTGGGTAATTCAGTTTTCAGACTAAATTTTTTTTGCAAATGTTTTCTATGCCAGTACCATTCCATATCAAATTAAGTAATGGGGCTAAAATTTGAAAGCTAAAATTAAGGATTAATGCAGTGTTATACTTGATAGATACTTGTTCAATGATTGATAGAGAGCACAGATTGATCAAATTTGTGTCTCTACCTTCTTAACCAATCCCAGGAACAAAATTAGTCCCTTTAATAAAGAAGTTACATTTTAAAAGAATATACATCCCTTCATTACACAAGATCCCCTAAGGGAATATGATCCTTACTGTAAAGTCCTCTTCTTACTCATTTTCAAGGTGCATTTCAATCTGTATGTATCTTCATTTTTCTTGTTATTTAGACTGATAAAATGATTCATCTGGTCTTCTTTGAACATAATGCCTTATAAATAGTAGGCAATAAAATACATCTTGTTTGATTAATTAAGGTGCTTGTCACTAAATTACATTACTCAGGTGAAGAGAAGGCAAATCCAAGTCAAAAATCCAAGCCAAAAATCAACATTTCCACTATCGTGAGGAATGGGGTGGAAACAAGGTGTTAAACACTACCCAAAGCAAAAAAGCTTGAAGTGTAATGTTCTAGGGCCTCATTTTAAATAATTCTACAGATAACAGCATTTATAGTTGAACCTACTACTAATGACAGTAAAACTGTTAAAATCATTTAGTATCTAAGTGTGCATCTTCAAATTGTTTTTTACTGATTTCCCCCTTAAAATAGGTTACCAGAATTTAAAATATTCTTAATTAGTTTGCCTTGAGGTATTGTTGGTCAAAAGTACCTATCTTTGATTATTTTGCTTACATAAGGGTCAATATACTCTAAAGAAAATTTTTAAAAATTATTAGGAGAATAGAAGTAAAATCTATCACCATTAGACTGTGACACAATTGAAACGAATAAAACAAAAACAAAATTATACTCCAATATCCTTGAAATCTTTGTTGTTTTGTAGTAAATGTTGATTGTTTCTTTAACTTTGTTTTTTGAACAGATGTGTATTTGCATAATGTGAAGATTTAGTTAGACTTGTGAAAGGAAAAATCACATCTCTATTTTACAGTGGGACTAATATATGTATAAAGGATTAGATAAAGCAATCCAAAAACAAGCATATGATTTACACTTTAGTCCTAACCCACTCTTTGTACTTGAGGAGCTACAAGATGTATCATGAATGTATAACACTGTGCCTAATTTTCAATAGAGTGCATAAAGGTATGCTTCATCTGTAGAAAATTATTCTCTTTGCATCCTTGGGAAATCAACTTGTACTGTTGCAGTTCTAAATTTTTTTTAAAGATTTGTATGCTTGGTTGCTTCTTTGTGAATGCTAACTCTGAGTGTTAGATTGTATCCAAACCAACAGCAGATAACTAAAAATTTAATATAATATAACACAAAATTTCAAACAGTTGGGCTGCTATTGTGTCCTGAATTACAATATCTCATTACTTCAAGTCATTTAGTGCCACAAAGACTTCCATGCACCAATTTATCATCTTTCTTCTATTTTTTGCCCTAGAATGGAAGGGTTGATTGTGTACACAGCATGCTCATATTACATATTTTTTATGACAAGCACGAACGGCAGTTTTCCTTGCATTAGGACCATATTTCTTATAATAGTGCTGTTTACTGGTTGTAGCAGTAAAGAAAATGAGATACTACCCTATTAGTAGCACATAAGATGATATGAGACACACATTAAAATCTACTTCAAATCAGGTCCAGAAAGCCTGTTGTAATCCAGAGCAGAACAAAGTATATCACTTTGATTTTAAATCCATCACATTTAGACTTAACATAAAAATTAAGGTCTACTCTGAGGTCACAAATATCTGAATAAAACTTGGATATTTTCTCCTTTCCTTGTTTGGTGAAATAAAGGCTTTTAGTACTTAGTCATGTTTGGCCTACAGTACTGAAGACCTTGGATCCTCTCAAATGATATGACATGGTAGAAACAGAGAGCTTAAAGAAAAACATTCACCCATATCACAACTGCAAAGAAAAACAAACACATTTCAACCATGGTACCTTTTTGATCTGATCTAAATGCATTATCGTACCAAACTTCTTTTATTTGCATTACTATAGTCCAAAGGTGGAAAACAATGACTAATGTTAGAATATCCTTTGATTTATCTTAAGAACCTTTATGGAAGACTTGTGTTGAGGTGAAATTTTGAAAAAAAAGAAAAAGGAAATAAGGTCATAAAGAAAAATTCAGACTTTTAAATAATTCGTAGAAATCAAAATCCTTTTAAAGGAGGATTCATTTTATTTATTTTGCTTTGCAATTATGTACTGTTTAACAAGCTTTGGTGTTTCTATTCTAAAAATTGCAAGTAAAAGTTCCAAACAGCCTTAAATTAATATTTTAGCAAGTATTATCTTGATTAGACCAAACCCCTTACCAATCAAAATGTTTCAAAAATGTGGATCAAAAATTCCTCTGATACTGTGTACTCAATAGTCCACTGAAGTCAAAACCACAAAATACAATATTTTATAACATCTTGAAAAATATTGGAGAAACATTAGTGTAACAAATTTATTCAATTGTTCAACTTTGATTAAAATGAATTTTTTGAATTTTGTGTCTAATTCTGAAAACCTTATTAAAACATTTGGTTAATTTTTCACGTAGTCTAAGAGAAATAAAGTAACTTATACTGGTAAAGAATTAGAAGAGAACTATAGAACAGTCATGACATGCATACAAGGTAGGTAGTTTTTAGATTTCATTTGTTTATTTTATAGATCATTTTTACTAAGCATCTTTTTTTTAGATTTTTGTGTTACAGTATTAAAATAATACTAATATGAATGATTTCGTAAGCATTGCCTCGATTTTCTAAGACATATATGGAACATTCAAAATAATGGATATTAGAAACTGTTGGTGTACAGGGGTTCTCTTCATGTTTTCATATTTTAGAAATATTTTCCCTTCTGAATATTTACTGTGACACAAAACCTTACAATGATAAATATATTTTTCTTAAATTCCTTCCTTTTAGCAGGAAATTTTTAGTATTTTATATCCAAAACAATGACAGCATTCTTAAATTATATTTCATAGGAAAGTATATTTATGCTCTTATAGTCAGCACTATATAGTCTCTAAAAGTAAATAATAACTTTACTATGCATACTCAAGAGCATAGTTAGGCTATTGTACCCCTGCTAGAGATAGAAGCTGAATAACCTTACCTGTCTACCTCCTTGCAAATGCATTTCATTTTCTTCTTTCCACATTTTGTCTTTTCCATGATAAAAAGATATGAGGAATGAGCCTGTTTGAGCATCATTTTTGTTTATAGTCTACTATGCCTTTCACTGACTGACTGATCTTCATTTATTCTGTTTTTTGGTTTATGTACAAGTGTACTTCTGGAAATAACATTATTTCAGTGATACAACACTTTGTAAACCATTTCATTTCCTTCAAGCTCAGGTAGCTTTGGGGTAATGGAACTTTTCAAGATGGGTTTAACACTAATCCACAACCTCATTTTTATTTAAGACATCTGTAAATATCATAATGCTAGGTCAAGACAATATATGCCAAGAGTAAAAATAGTTCATTGACCTTTAAGATGAAAAATTTTTTTTCTGCTTCTTTCTTAGTTATACTGAAATTAATAAGTATCACAAGTCACCATGCCAATGTACACAAACAAAAATGACTAATTTTCATCTAGCACGTTTTTGGTACTAGGAAATAGTCAAGCTTTTCATATAAATGTCTCATTTAATCTTCAAACTAGCTTCAGATGAAGGTGTTATTATTCTCTTTACTTTGTAGATAAGGAAATTAATGATACCTGTGAAAGTTCTCAAATCACACTGACTGGATTTGAATACCACTTGTATGACCTGGGTATAATTAACTTAGTTTTTCTAAACATTGGTCTCCTTATTGCTTCAAAAATGGCAGATAAACTGGGCATGATGACACACACCTGTAATCCCAGTAGCTTTTGAGGCTGAGGCAGGACGATCCCAAGTTCAAAGCTAGCCTCAGCAATTTAGCAAGGCCCTAATCAACTTAGCAAGACCCTGTCTCAAAAAAAATTAAAAGGGCTGAAGATGTGACTCAGTGGTTAAGTGCCCCCCGGTGCAATCCCCACTACCAAAAAAAAAAAAAAAAGAAATGCAGACAATCAATTTTGGTTTCCGCAACAGAGGGTTTCTATTATATTGTTGGACCCAAAGTTGAAACAGTGACATGAGGTTGAGTTTTGGAAAAGGTTGTAAGTTCAGCTTAAGATTTTGAATTTCATTTCACAAGCACTATAGAATGATAGGACTTTTTAAATTTATCAATTGATATACTATTATACTATTTTCAGTTCATGATTCAGTCTTAGACATGCAATTGAAATGTCCATGCCTTTACAACCTTTGAATATATGATTTGATATTTATTTTTGATAATCTAGATCTGCAACAATGTAATAAGAATCAGCTCTGTGTGACTATTTGAATTAAAATTAGGGTGAATATAAAAATTGGCTTCTCAATCCTACCAAGCACGTTGTTTTCAATATTTACTTAAATCTAATACCTACTAGACTGTATTGATCAGCACACGTTTAATATATTTCAATTATGACCAAAATGACTTGAGGACCTCACAGCTCCAAACCATATCATTGTTGTTGTTGGAACTCACTTTAACCCCTTCATTTCCATGGTATTATCTAATTATTTTTGCATGTGCTCAGAAGGGTACCTCTTATGTTACTGTATGTCTATATGATTACTGTACTATGCTTCTTTTTCTGCTTCACTTCTCCCTAGTCAAGGTTCCCAGAACTTAAAGCTGTCTGGAAAGTATTCTGTTGCCAACACAACATCCATGATGGAATATTGTTTTCTAGTAGGTCCTACAGTATCATCGTCTCCATAAAGATAAACAACTATGAAAGCAGTTTGCTATTTGTCAGTACCCATGAAATTATTTTCCTCACTGCCATCTCCCTGTCCAAAAGCAAGCTGTCTAATTCTATGTAATTCCAAGCCTACATGGCAATTTACATGACCTAGTCAGAATATTCAATATCTACATTTAGGCTAACAAGTCTTCACAAGTTCCCTAAGGGCATTTGGATATTCATCTGCTGTTGGAAGTGTACTTGCTTTATATCTGTATTTCTGAAAGGTTGATTTGGATACTTTCTAAAGAGAATAAACTATCTCCCTTGAAGAAGATTTAAAGTTGTTGTCACTATTAAATAAAACATATATACCATAACTTTTCAAATTCCTCCTTATTTTGTCAAAGTTCAAAACCTTAAGATGAATTTATAGACAGAATAAAATAACCAACAAAATGCTAGTACAATTTTATATTGATGTTTAATCTGGGTTTACACTAATCTCAATAGTCCCTGGGAGTTATAGATGATATTTGGATAGATAAAGTATTAGCTATTTATTTATGACACATTGAATTAGGTAGCAATTCAAGCACCACATGTGGATTTACTATAGTCAGGTAATCTGCATCATGAATGCTCTTTTTCAGTTCTTTTTCCACAAATTAGGGGTAAGTCAAGCAAAGCTAAGATTCTTGATATAAAGAAGTTTGATATGCTGTGCTTGTGGACTTAATTAGAAAACTGGGTACTAGATATCAAACAAAATAATAAAAGAAATGAAAATAAGAGAGTGGAAGCAAAAAAATACTTTTAAATGAGATTTTCAAAGATAATTCCCAACCTCTACAAGTGCACTCTAAATTGCATAGAAACATGAAATGCTAATAGAAGACCTGAAATGTTAAATTCAAGAACTACCAAGTTCCTTAACAGAACGTGAGAAAACATCGGAATTTGCAATGTCATTCTCCTTCATACATGTTTGTATATCTTTAACTGCAAATGTGAATTTTAAGATTGTCTAATGGCTGCCTATCCAGATATGAGATAGGACACTGTATAAACAGAGGTCAATCAACATTTACTTGTCGTTTTCAAGACACTCATGTTATATAGTTTTCTTGTATAAATATAAGGAGTTTTCCCATTAAAAAGAAGCATGTGACGATCAAAGAATATTATGATACCACAAACTGTGGGGTGCAGTGGGGTGTGCCTGTAATCCAGCAGTTTGGGAGGCCGAGGCATGAGGATTGCAAGTTCAAAGCCAGCCTCAATAACTTAGGGAGGCCCTAAGCAATTTAGTGAGACCCTGTCTCAAAATAAAAACAAAAAGTGTTTAGATGTGGTTCTGTACTTAAGCACTACTGGGTTCAATCCCTGATATAAATAAATGAAGAAAGAAAAGAAAGAAAAGAAAAAAGAAAAAGGAAAAGGGAGGGAGGGAGGGAAGGAAGGAAGAAAGGGAGGGAGGGAAAAGAAAAGATACCACAATAAAATGCTCTTCCATACTCAAAATAACAAGAATAATAAAAACAAGAGATGATAAGAAGTGTTAGTTAGCAAGGAGGTAGAGAAATCAAAACCATCACATACTGCTGGTGGGAAAAAAGAATAATGCAGGTACTTTGGAAAACAGTCTGGAAGTTCCTTCAAAAAGTTAAAAATAGGGCTGGTGCTGTAGCTCAGTGTCAGAATGTTCACCTCAGTGTCAGCATGTGTGAGGCACTGGGTTTGATCCTCAGCAACACATAAAAATAAATAAATAAATATATCATGTCCATCTACAACAAAAGTATTTTTTTAAAAAGTTAAAAATAGAATTACCAAATGATCTAGCATTTTCACTTCTAATAATACTCAAGAGAACTGAAAGCACACATTAACAAAAAAGTGTGTGACTGTCCATAGCAGTAATAATCATAATAGACACAAAGTAAAAAATAATTAAAATGTCAACTGAATGGATAAATAATATGCAGTACATGTATACAATGGAATATTACTGAATCACAAAAAATGAATTAAAGGATCGATAGATACTAGAGTAGAATATTGAAAATATGCTAAGTAGAAGAAGCCAGTTGCAAAAGACCATATATTTTACAATTATATTTATATGAAGTGCCCAGAATAAGTAAATCTTCTATAGACACAAAAAGTAGGTTAATGATTTCCTAAGGTTGTGGGAGTTAGAAATAAGTAGGAAACAAATGTTATTGAGTATAAAGTTTCTTCTGAGATTCCTAAAAATGTCCTAAAATTAGTGATGCTAGATGCACAACCAGGCAAACATATTTTTAAATGATGAATTTTATACTTCAAATGAGTGAATTATATGGCATATCAATGAAGTTTTTTCTTAAAGTTTATGAAATAAAATTATACCTTGTAATCTCCAAAAATTATACAAGTGAACAATTCTTTTCATTGAATATATATATACATATACATATACATATACATATATATATTTGGTAAATTGCAAATTAAAATTTCAATAGGACATTTTTTAGAAAGTGACAAACTAAAATTGGAAAATTGTTGTTGAACTTTTAAAATAAATAGTGTAACTGAATGAGATGGAACTGGAACCAGACTAGGGATATTGAACACCTAGTAGAATAAAAAGTCCAGAAACACAAGTAAGTACAAGATGTGAAATTATTATATGATAATATGATATTTCGCATCATTAGGTTAAGAACAGATTAGCTGATAAAGAGTATTGCTTAGCTATTTGTGAAGTGTCAAGTTAGGTCACATTTCATACCAAAATAAATTTCAATTGGATTGAAGATAAAAAATTTTGAAATAAATATACTTAATATCCTAATAAGTAAAATAAATAAAGTTGAAACAAGACAACTATTTTCTATCACATTGGCAAAGATAGAAATCAATATTTAAAAACTATTGCCAATGATGCAGAAACAATAACTTTCATGCATTGTTTGAAATGCATAGGTTTGCAAATATGTTCATCTGTGAAACTCAACATGGTATTTAGTAAAAGAAAAACAAGACTTCAAAATGTTTGTTATCTTTGAGACAGCAATTTCTCTTCTTAAAATTTATGCTGGACTTAGGTTTAATAGTGAAAATTGGAAGCAATAATCACCTACCAAATTATAAGTTATATAAAATTTGGAACAACCATGTAATCAATAATCATGCAAATATTAAAGGAAGTATCAAGTTCTTAAAGATGCTTGTGATAGGGAAGGGGAAGAAGGAAGAGTGAAAGGAAAGAAATGGTAGGGCACATGATGGTAGTAGGGAGAGTAGGTAGGATCAAAGTACACTATATGCATACATGGAAATGCCACAGTCTTTGTATAATTAATGGGTTATTAATGATAAAAAAATGGATGACTGTGATAGGTTGCTGAGCAACAAAGGCAGGTTCAACCTCTTATGAGGGAGAAAAGAAAGAAGTGCATACATGAAAGATATACTCTACAATGTTAATAGTCTATTGTATTTATATGGTGGAATTGAAATTTTGAAATTACACATTTTAATTTTTTTATTTTTTTAAGTTGGAAATGGACCTTTATTTTATTTATTTATTTATAGGTGGTGCTGAGGATCAAACCCAGTGCCTTGCACATGCTGTGTGAGTGCTCTGCTGCCACGTCAGGATCCCAGCCAACACATTTTTCTTAATTTGTATTTTCATCAAGGAACAAATGATGATATGATAATTTTGCTTTCCACATGTATTTCTTCCTTGGAATTTGTGGATTTTTACATTCATGTTTTAAATATATATTGAACATAGTTTGATATATATGTAATATAGAGTTCTAAATAATTTTCTAACATGGTTAGCCAATTTTCCCAACACTTTTTATGAGAAATTCATACATGCCTGTGTAAAGATTGATAAGTTAAACTTATTGCTGTGGAATTCTGAAATATCTAAAAAGTCAATTATCACTCAAGATCCCCTGAGTTTTGAAAATGAATGGAGAAGGCAATCATGATTCCTCAAGTTAAGGATAGACTACAGCAGCTTTTTTGGTCTTATCCATGGGAGAATGGTGTAGTTATCCACAAAATACTGCAACCTAGTGACTTAGGACATTTGGAGTGCTATAACAAAATACCTTAGACTGAGTAATTTAGAGTCAACAGCTATATTCATTTATTACTCATTTACTCATTTATTACATTTATTACTCATACTTTTGGAGACTGGGAAGTTCAGTGTCAAGGTACCAGGAGATTCACTGTCTGGTGAGGGCTCATTCTTTACAGATAGTGCCTTAGTCTATATACCATTACATAGAGGAAAGAGTGAATAAACTCCCTCAGGCCTCTTCTTTAAAGGCACAAACATTCATGAGGTTTATTCCCTCATGACCTTGTCTTCTCCTGAAGTTTCAATATTTGAATTTTTAGGTAAAACAAATGTTCTGACCATATCACCAAGTACTGGTGTCTCATTAGGGCTATATAAAAGAAAGAGAAGCTTGAATAGTCCAATTGGATGACTACATAGGCAAAAAACTTGTTCATCTTCCCTATGCCTAACAAAACAGAATAAAGTTACCTGGGCAAATAAGGACCCTGAGATTCCGCAGGATAAAGAGGACACTAAGGAAAGTAGTCAGGCTTGAGGGAGTTTGCCAACACCCCACCAAAAGAGTGATCTATATAATTAGGCACAGAGTTCTCATGAAAAAGATAGTCTGGGCTGTATAACAGTAGGAGCTATAGGAGGTGAGACAATAATTCACATGGGAGTTATATATTCTTTAATTAAGAATGTGTGTAGAGGAAGAGTTCCTTGTAAAGGTGACAAAGAACTCACCAATGGGCCTTTGAAGACATTGAACATTTGGACATTTGACACATAGAAGGCATAGTTCAATTACAATTAATCAGAAGAGCAGAAACAGATAGCAGAAGACTATAATTATGGACATTTAGGTAAAGAAAGATTTGCCCTCCTTTATGAGTTCTTTACTCCAAAGTGCCAAGGGGCTTGTTTAGAATAAGTTAAAGAGCAGCCATGCCTTTTTTTTTTAAAAAAAAGCTGGGATTTAACCCAAGGGTGTTTTACCACTGAGCTACATCTTCAGCCATTTTTATTTTCATTTTTTTTAAGTTTTAGACAGATTTTCACTAAGTTGCTGAGGCTGGCCTTGAACTTGCAATTCTCCTGCCTTAGCCTCGTGATGGCCTTAGGATTGCAGAGCCCTTTTTATTTCAAATCCCTACAACCAAGTCCTGCCATGACAGAAGTTAAAGCTTTAAAATAGATTGGAAATTGCCAATTTTAACTGGACTGAACATTCAATATATAAAATTAACATTTTAATATTTAATTTGAATATCTATTATATATTTAATTTATGGATTCAGTTCCATGGATCCATAAAAATCTTGTGTAGCTCCTGTAAGTAAATTTGAAGTCTACTAAACTTTTAAAATTTGGTAACTCAAGTTTTTTTATACCTAAATATTTTGTCTATACAACTCAAGTACCGAGAAAGCATGTTGAGACTTAACACTGTTACACTTTGTTTTTATTGTTTTTTATTCTATGTATATTGATGTAGGTATGTTTATGTATGTTTGTCTCTACATATAACCTCATGAAAATATGACTTATGGACTATAAAACTCATCAGTTTAAAAAATTTACAATCATTCATTTAAACTTTTTAATATTTATTTATCCTTTTAGTTGTCTATAAAATTATATCTTCTTATAATCACTACTCTTGTTTGCATTTTATTTTAGTTATAAGTTTACTATTCTAATTGAAAACATTACATATATTAATGGTGTACAACATGATGTTTAGACATATAGAAATTATGGAAGATTATGGCAAGGTCATTAGCATATGAATCACCTCACATAATTATTTTTTTTGTGATAAGATTTAAAATTCACTCTATCTTCAATTTTCAAATATACAACATATTATTACTAATAATATATCATGATACTAGATATATCTAGATATATTTGCAATAGATTTCCAGAACTTATTTCTCAGTTCTACCTCAACCTTTGTAACCTTCAAGTAGCATCTCCTCTTTCCCCATGCCCTCTCCATCCCCAGCCTGTGGTGCCACCACTCTATTCTGTTTCTGTAAGATATTTTCTTTGGTTTCACATATCAGTGAGATATTACTGCATTTTTCTTTCTCTGCTTGGTTTATTCCACTTAACATCCTCCAGGTTTATCCATGTTGTCACAAATGATAGGATTTCTTCTTTTTTAAAGCTGCATAATATTTCAGTCTGTATATATGTCAGGTCTTTTTCCAGTCGTCTGTTGATTGACTTAGATTTGTTTTATATCTTGACTATTATGAATATTATTACAATAATAATACTACATGTGTATTCAGATATCCCTGCAAAAGACACATTTCAATTTTTTAGGATGTATATCCCCCAAAAGTGTGCTTGCTGGATCATATATCCCTTTTTTTTTTTTTTTTGGTACTGGGGTTTGACCCCAAGGGTGAAATACCAATCCTTTCTATTCGGTTCTTTCTATTTTTTTATTTTGATGCACTAAGTTGCTTAAGGCCTGGCTAAGTTGCCAAGGCTGTCTTTGAACTTGAGATCATCCTGCCTCAATTCCCAGTTGTTGGAATTAGAGGCATGTGATACCATGCCTGTTATTTCTCTTTTCAGTGCTTTCAGAAATCTCCATACCATTTTCCATAATGCCTATACAAATTTACATCCCCACTAACAGTGTACAAAGCTTCTAATTTCCAACATCCTTACCATCACTTGTAATCTTTTGTCTTTGTTTTAGTCAGCTATTTCACTGCTGTGACAAAATTATCTGACCAGCACCGTTATAGAGAAGGAAAATTTTATTTGAGGGTTCATGGTTTCAGAGGTCTTAGTCCACAAGGCTGGCTCCATTCCTCAGGGCTCAAGGTGAGGCAGAACATCATGTTGGAAGAGTGTGGCAGAGGGAAGCGGCTTACATCACAGTGAGCAGGAAGCAGAGAGAGACTTCACTGGCCAGATACAAATATATATACCCCAAAGACATGCCCCAATTCCCACCTCCTACCTGCCTTCAGTTACCACTCAGTTAATCCCATCCAGGATTAATTCACTGATTAGGTTAAAACTCTCAAATCCCAACCATTTCTCCTCTGAACCTTCTTACATTGTCTCACATGTGAGCTTTTGGGGGACTCCTCACATCCAAGCCATAATAGTCTTCTTAAAAAAAAAAAACATTCTTACAAGTGTAATTTTTGTCATATTGCCTAAAATGTGAATATGTTACTTGTGTAATTTGCAATTTAATGTTTAAATTTCAGTCAGTGGGGATAATATTTCTGGTTTACAATTTTTATGAGTTTTAACACATAAATGGATTTGTATAACTAGTACCAAAATCAGGATACAATACTATCAGCCAAATGCTCTCAGATTATCTATTTCTAGTTATACACACTGCCCATCCCTAAGCTCTGACAATCACAGATGTATTCCTATCACTATAATAATGCCATTTTGGGAAGATCATATAAATGTAACCATATATTGTATAACCTCTTGAGACTGGTCTCTTTTGGTCAATTTAATGCATGTGAAGTCCATCTAACTTGTTGCATGTATCAATAGTTTGCTCATTCATTTTTCGGAG
Organism: Glaucomys volans; assembly: GCA_020662805.1. Lineage (NCBI taxonomy): Eukaryota > Metazoa > Chordata > Mammalia > Rodentia > Sciuridae > Glaucomys > Glaucomys volans. The sequence continues at coordinate 433,269 of JAJEJO010004357.1, forward strand.
TAGTATTTAATTCTACAGATAAACTACAGTTTGTTTAACTATTTATATTATGATAAACATTTTGATTGTTTAGAGATTTTAGCAAATATGAGTACAGATGATATGTGCATTTCTATTCAGGTTAAAATGAATACCTATTTTCCCTTTTCAGTGGTAAATACTAAGGAATCTGATTACAGTCTCATATGGTAATTGTACTTTTAAATTTATAAGAAACTGTCAAACTATTTCCCCATCAGGTATGCCATTTTGTATTCTCATATATCAGCATTCCTGATGCTCATTCTCTTCTCTAACTCTTGCTATTTTCTGTTTATTTTTTACCAAATCTAATAGACATGCCCTGGTGTCTCCTGGCAATTTTCATTTGCATTTGCCTAATGGCTAATGAGATTGAGTATCATTCATTTGCTCATTTACCACCTCTAGATCCTATTTAAGCATCTGTTCAGTTTTCTTACTTATTTTTATTTGTGTTTTAAAATTTCTGTTATGTGTTGTGAGCTTCATGTTTTTCAATGTAAGTTCTTCACAACATGATATTTGCAAATACTTTCTTCCAACTTATAACTCATCTATTTATTTTATTTTATATTTTGTACCAGGGATTGAACCCAGGGGTGCTTAGCCACTGAGCTATATTCCCAGTCCTTTTCAATTATTTTATCTAGAGAAAGGATCTTGGTGACTTTTAAAGTGCCTTGCTAAGTTGTTGAGGCTGGCTTTGATCTAGGGATCCTTCTGTGAGGCGCTGGGATTATGGGCAAGTATCGCTGTCCTTGGTTCATCTGTTTTTTGTTAACTGTGTCCTTACAAAGCAAGTCATCTTTTAATTATGATGGAGTCAAATTTACTATCATTTTAATTTTCTGGATAATGCTTTTGGTGTATTGTCTAAGAACATCTTGTGTAACCTCAATTCACAAACTTTTCTTCTTTTTCTGTTAAAACTTGTGTTTTAAGTTCAGACATACATATATAGTGTATGTATATATATGTATAGATATATAATCCATTTTGAGTTCATTATTTATAAGAAGTGAGGTATTGACTTTTTTATTTATTATGGCTATTGAATTGTCCTAGTATCATTTGTTGAAAAGGCCATCATTTATCTTTTGAATTGCTTTTATACCCTTTCATAAATCTGGTGGGCATATGTCTCTGGGTTTATTTATAGACTGTATATTCTGTTCCATTAATTTATTATCCCCCTCCTTTTAGTAACACTACAATTAGTTGATTACCGTAGCTTTATGATGAGTATTAAAATTGGTAGTGTGATTTCTCAAATTCTATTATTTTTATTCAAATTATCTTAAACTATTCTGGTTTCTTTGCTTTTCAATATATGCATATCTATACAAATATTTCTAGTGGAATTTTGACTGAGGGACATACATATCTTCCTTATGTTGAGTTCTTTAATCCATAAACATAGCATATCTAGCCATTTATTTAGGTCTGCATTGATTTCTTCACCAACATTGTATGATTTTCAGCATATGGATCCCATGTCTTCTTAAATTTATATCTATTATTTAGAAACAAGTTACATATATACCTTTATGTAATGTATACATTTATGATAATATATACATATGCTTATAATAAATATGCATATACATGTATGCATGTGTGTGTATGTGTGTGTGTGTGTGTGTGTGTGTGTGTGTTTTAGTCAGGGTTCTTTAGAGGAACAGAATCAACAGGAAGTATGATTATAAAAAGGGGATTTATTAGATTGGCTTACATGACCACAAGCTGGATGGTCCACAAAGGCTGTCTGCAGCTAGAGAGCTAGAAGAACCAGCAGCTGCCAGTCCAAGAGGAGAAGCCCCAGAACAAGAAGGAACAACAGCTACCCTAGTCTAAGACCAAGGTTTCTGGAAACTCCCTAGAAAATCACTGGCAGAGTCTGCTTGGGAAGAGTAAAGATGTGAGAGTCTGATATCATCCATCAATCAAAGCAGCAATCAAGAACTGGTTCAAGAAGAGTCCAGCTTGTATCTGCCTCTACTTCCTTGTTCTTCCAACTTTTATTCCATCCTATTGGGTGGTGCTGCCCACACTTAGGGAGGGCCTCCACTTCAGTTCACTATCCCACATTCCAGTCATTCCTAGACACACCCTCATGGACACACCCAGAGGCCTCTTAATCATCAGTATCTCTTAATCAAATCAAGTTGACAATTCAAATTAACCATTACAGTGTGTATCCACTGTCATTCCTTGTCTTCTATAGGGAATTTGATTCTAGGACAACCCGTGGATATCAAAATTTGAGAATACTTAAGTTCCTCATGTAAAATGGCATTATATTTGCATATAATAAAGGCAAATCCTCCAGTATACTTTAAATAACCTCCAGATTCCTTATGATACTTAGTACAGTGTAAATAGTTGTTAGATAGATTCTTGCTTAGGGAATAATGTGATAAGAAAAAGTCTGCACATATTCAGTACTAATGCCAATTTTTCAAGTATTTTCAATTCATGGGTGGCTGAATCCACACACACAGAATTCATGAATATGAATTCAGATTATATCTATATATCTATTTATCCAAATATATATGGTAAATATATATAATTATATTTTCGCACACAAATTATATATACATGTATATATATATAATTTTGATTTTGATTTGTTCATTGTTTATATGTAGAAATGCAATATATTTCTTCATGTTGACTCTGTATACTATAACCTTAAATTTATCTGTGAGTTCCTAGAGGTCATGATTGTGGATTTTTAAAATAATTTCTAGAGATAATCAAGTCATTTGAAAATAGAAATCTCCATACTGCTTTCCAGCATGGCCGCACCAATTGCAGTCCCACCAGCAATGCTTTAGTGTGCCTTTTTCCCCACATCCAAACCAAAACCTATTGTTGCTTTTTCTTCTATCTCTTGATAATAGCTATTCTATTTGGGGTGAGATGAAATGTTACGGTGGTTTTGATTTGCATTTCTCTAATTACTAGAGATGATGAGCACCTTTTCATATATTTGTTGATCACCTGTATATCTTCTTCTGCGAAGTGTCTTCCCAGTTCTTTAGCCCATTTATTGATTGGGTTCTTTGTATTTTTGGTGTTAAGGTTTTTAAGTTCTTTATAAATTCTGGAGATTAGTGCTGTATTTTTTGAAATGCATGTGGTAAAGATTTTCTCCCACTCTGTAGGCTCTTTCTTCTCATTATTGATTGTGTTCTTTGCTGAGAAAAAGTTTTTTAGTTTGAATCCATCCCATTCATTGAGTCTGGCTTTCATTTCTTATGCTCTAGGAGTCTTGTTAAGGAAGTCTGGTCCTAGGCCGATATGATGAAGCTTCAAGCCTACTTTTTCTTCTATCTGGTGCAGGGTCTCTGGTCTAATTCCTAGGTCCTTGATCCATTTTGAGTTGAGTTTTGTGCAGGGTGAGAAATAGGGGTTTAGTTTCATTTTGTTACACATGGATTTCCAGTTTTCTCAACTCTATTTGTTGAATAGGCTATCTTTTCTCCATTTTATGTTTTTAGCACCTTTGTCTACTATAAGACATCCATATTCATCTGAGTTTGACTCAGTGTCTCCTCTGGAAAGCATTATGGAGATTCCTCAGAAAGCTTGGAATGGAACTACCATTTGACCCAGTTATCCCACTCCTTGGTTTATATCCAAACGACTTAAAATCAGCATACTATACTAACACAGCCACACCAATGTTTATAGCATCTCAATTCACAATAGCTTGTCTAGGGAACCAACGTAGATGCCCTTCAATAGATGAATGGATAATGAAACTGTGGTATATGTGCATAATGGAAGATTATTCAGCCATAAAGAAGAATGAAATTATGACATTTGCAGGTAAAGGTCCAAAAAATAAAGCAGTGTGAGACGTAGTGGTTTTATAGCAGTGTGGATATACTTAATGCCACATAATTGTACACTTTAGAAATGATTAAAATGGTAAATTTTGTTATGTATGTCATCACAATGCAAGCATTAAAACATGTAAAAAAATTAAAAGTACTGCCATAAACAAGGAAAAGACTTAGTTTCTGTTCAAAAACAACAACAACAAAAAGAAATAAAGTAGGAGATTTGTTTCTTCTTTTGAATTTATATACCCTTATTATTTTTTCTTGCTCTATTGCATCTCTAAGAAAATGTTCAATAGACTGGGTGCAGTGGTGCATACCTATAATTCCAGCAACTTAGAGGGCTGAGGTAGGAGGATTGTGAGTTCAAAGCCAGTCTCAGGAACTTCAAGAGATCCCCAAGCAACTTAGTGAGACCCTGTCACAAAATAGAAAATAGAAATGGCTGGGGATGTGGTTCAGTAGTTTGGCACCCCTGGGTTCAATCTCCAGTATCCCCCACCCAAATAAAAAGTGTTCAATAGGAATGGTGGAAAATCATGCCTTCCTTCAAAACATGGTGGAAAAACATTCAGTCTTTTACCACTAGGTGCTATGTTCAGTAGAGTGTGATGTGTGTAAATGACTTCCACCATATTAAAGAGTTTGGTGAGAATTTATATCCTGAAATGTGTTGAGTGTTGTCAATATTTCATATAGTAATTGACATGTTATTTGTTTTTTTCTCTTCTGGTCTACTAATGTAATTGATTTGTTGATTGAATTTCAAATATTGAAACAGGCTAGTATGTTCCAGAGATAAATTCACTTGGATATAGCACATTATTTAAGTATATTTGAATTTGATTTTCTAACATTTTCTGACCTTTTTCTCCCCTTGTAATGTCTGGTGAAACTATCTGGGTCTGAGAATTTCTTTACCATGTGTATTAGTTAGACTTTCATCATTAGAACAAAATACCTGAGAAAAACAGCTTAGGGGAAGAAAGATTTATTTTAGCTAAGAGATTCAGAGATATTAGTCCATGGACAGCTGGTTCTATGACTTTGGGTTTCAGGCGAGGCAGAACATCCTGGTGGAGGGCCATGATGTAGGAAAGATGCTTCTCTCATGTCAGACAGGAAACAAAGAGAGGGAGAAAGGGGTTACCTCCTCCAACTAGACTCTGCTTCCCACAATTTCCAAGTCCTTCTAACAATGCCATCAAATTACTGTCCCATCAATGTATTAATCTATTACTGATGTCAGAGCCTTCATGAAACATTCCTTTGCCCAAATACCTGCCTCTGAATATTGCTCTACTGGGGATCAAACCTTCTATACATGAGCCCGTGGGGTGCATTCCAGATCTAAACTACAACACCAAGGATGTTTGAAATTATGAATTTACTTTCTTAAATGCAATTTAAGACAATGCAATTATTCATTCAATATTAGGAAAGCTTTGATAGGTCATTTTTATGTTGAATTTTTTATTTGTTTTACATTATTAATGTTTTATTGAATAATTAATTCATTAATTATTTATTAATGAAAAATTGGGAAATACAGAATGTATATGAAAGATAATTGAAATCACCCATAATCTGACACTTGGTGATGACTACTTTTAAATCCTGAGTATTTCATTCTGATCTTTACTCCTTACATCTATACATACACTTATGTATATGCAAGCATGTATCACTATCAAAGTAACATCATAATGTGTGTATAATGTTGTTTCCTAAGGCACTATATGGCAGAGTGCTTAAATACATGAAATCTGGAGTCAAATTGACCTAAGTTCAAATCTTGACTCTGCCATAGATTAATTGTATGATTTTACACAAGATTCTTAAATTTCTGAATTAGCTTCCACATTTGTAGAAAGGAGATAATAATGGAATTAATTATGCCATTTGTTAATATGAGGATTAAATGAGATAATGTGTATATAGCTACTTACCACAATGTCTGGCACACAGTAAGTACTGAGCAGGTTTTCCTTTTCTTTAATATGAATATTTTCATATTATTAAATATTCCTTTTGTTATTCGTACCTCTACTGTAAAATTTTAAATTATAGTTAGGTTCAAAGTGACATATTCATACATGCATATAACATAATTTGATCAATGTCCCTTCCCCATTATTCCCCTTACATCCTTTTGCCCCTCCCCCAATACACTAATAGTCTCCCTTCTACATTCGTGAGGTTCCTTTTTCTATTTCTCTAGATTCCACAAATGAAACCTGTGATAATTGTCTTTCTGAGCATGACATACTTCACTTAAAATGATTAATGCCAGTCACATCTATTTTCCTGCAAATGACATATTTTCTTCTTTTTCATGGCTAAATAATACTTCATTGAATATGTACCACTACATACTCATCTGTTATTTACCCATCTATCCATTGATGATACCTATGCAAATTCTACAACTGAGCTATCTCAAGTCATGCATTGGTAGACATGGGTATGCAAGTCTTTCTACAATATGCTGATATATCAATATATAAAGTCTTTTTTGTTTCCTTTGAGTAATTATGGCTTTCAGACTGCTTTATTCAATATAATAATAGCTAGTTCTGCTTGCTTTCAGATTCCATTTTCATGGACTATGATTTTCCATCCTTGCACTGTCACTTTGTGAATGTTTGTGCTGGTGAGGTGTTTATCCTGAAGAAAATATGTTTTATATAGGTATGTTCTAATTCCTGTCATCATGTTTTATTTCCAAGTTGTGATTTATTTCCATTTTTACTTTGTTTATCTCTTCTTCTAAGGAGATATATTCCTTCAAATGCTTTTTTTGTTATTTTTATCTTTCTCTTCTGTGTTTAGAATTCCTTTATCTTCTTCAATTCTGGCTTAGTGGCTATGAATATCTTTACTTTCCGCTTACCTAGGAAGGCCTTTATTTCTCTTTTGATTCTGAATGACAGCCTTACTAGATAAAGTAATCTAGGATTGCAGTTATTTTCTTTCAGGACATAAAATGCATAATTCCTTACCCTTCTGGCCTTTAGAGTTTCTTCTCTGAAATTTCCTGTTTTTCTAATGGGTTTGCCTCTCCACAGAGGGAACCAGCTCATATCATGATCAGGAAGCAGACAGAGTGAGATTCCATTTCCAGTTACAAATATATACCCCCAAACCACGCCTGAATTCCCACCTTCTCCAGACACACCCTACCACTTCAATTAACACTCAGTTAATCCCAATTGGAGGATTAATTCATTGATTGGGTTAAGACTCACAAAATCCAATCATTTCTCCTCTGAACATTATTGTATTGTCTCACACCTGAGCTTTTGGGAGACACCTCACATCCAAACCATAACGGCCTGATATTCTTTCCTCTCCTTGGTCTAGTCTATTGGTGAAACTGTTCTCTGAGGTGTTATTTGACTTTTTCTGCATTCTATTTCTATTATTTTCATTTGTTTCTTTTTTTGAATCTCCCTTTGACATGTTATTTTATAGCATATATTGCCTTCCTAATTTCATTCAGTTATTTGTATCTTTTTGAATTCATTGATATTTTTTAACAATCAATTTTAAAATTTTTGTCCTCATTCTTCCACTTTGATATAGGTGGATTCGGTTATTGGGGAGTTGTGAACTTTGTGGGGCATCTTGTTGACTTGTTTTCTAATATTATCTGTATTTCTTTTTCAGATTTACCTATTGGGATGGATATTTCTTTCCCTTGTTACGTGAGGGTCTTTTTTGTGACCTACTTTTTTTATATTGTGACCCAGATTAGGGGTATATCTCAGCATGAAAGCACCCAGCCAACATGATTAAAGTGCTATAGTTCAATCCCCACTATTCCTTTGGGAGAAGAGAGAAAATCACAATTAATATTGATAGTTTGAAAGAAAAACATATATCAAAATAGATCAACAATTGAAAATGCTCTCTATAATTTCATTAACCAAAGCTCCATCTCTTTTGGCTTCCTGGTAGCCATGTCCTGAACTTCTTTGCTTCACCACACCCTTCTTCCATGATGTTCTGCTTTACCTCCAGCCCTGAGGAATGGAGCTAGCTTATCTATGGACTGAGGCTTCTGAATCCATGAACCCCCAAATAAACTTTTCCTCTTCTAATTGTTGTCAAGTCCTTTGGTCATAGCAGTGAAAAAGCTGACTAAAACAGTATACTTAAAGTACATAATAGCCAATATTGATGGGAAACAAAACAAACCAACACAGAAGACAAGTGAAATTAAAAACAAACCTAAAAAATGAAAATTCTTCTTTGTCAAGTTATTTAATAATATGGAGAGGCTTCTTTCAGATACTTCCAGTTTGAAATCTGCCACATGTTTGGGTATATGGCAAATGTCAAAACCCCAACAGCATATCCTTTGAATGATTCTGGGCATGGAGGTGATGCTTGAACCAAACAGCTCCATACTGGGGTAGGGAACACATGTAGATCAGTATTCTGCTTCAACATCCTGTGCAGAGCTCAAACTCCCAAGACTATCCACACAGTCTTCTTCCTGCCCTCCTTGACTTCAAACCTAGGTGAATCTAGAAGGTCTGTGGCAAGTCTGGAAGCTGATGACCCTCCTGGTAGGACAAAGGGGACAGCACTGGGGCATTGCAAGTGAGTTAGTCACCTTCTCATTGCTATAACAAAAATATCTGATAAGGTCAACTTAGAGGAGTTAAAGATTACTTTGGGCTCATAATTTCAGAAGTTCAATCCATGGTCAGCTCCATTGCTCTAGGCCTAAGGTGAGGCAGAACATCATGGTGGAAAAGCATGAATGAGGAAATCTGCTCAGCTCATGGCATCTGGGAATCAGAAGGAAAGTGAAAGGAGGCAAGGACAAGATATATTCTCCCAGTGGCCTACTTCCTCCTGCCATGGTCTACTTGCTTACAGTTAGCACCCGGTGATCCATTCAAAAATAGTAATTCATCAGAAATTATGGTTTTCATAATGTAATGGTTTTATTTCTGAACATTTCCATAATCCACAAGCTTTTGGGGTGACATGAAAATATCCAAATGACAACACACATGCCAGCAGCTGGATCCCTCTCTGGCACAAGCAGTAGCTTTTTGTGCCCTAAGCAGTCTTCAGTGTGCAGGGAGAAACATCATGTACCTAGAGTTATACACAAAATCCTTACCTTATCTTACTCCAATGTGAAACTGTGTGGCTCTGAAGGATCCATTGGAGGGCCCAGGTACAGGTTAGTCCTTTAGTGCTACAAAGAGAATGGTGCCAGGGGGTGGCTTTGTGCTTAAGGAGTGTTTGGTACATGGGAAAACATGCAGTGGAATGGGCCTAGATCTTTTTCTGGCAGAAAAAGAAGCAGCTTGCAGCAATCTCACTCTAGATATTGCTCCTCACTCCATCATGGAGCAATTTGGTTCAAGTATTACCTCCATGCCAAGAATCATTGAGAGGATATGCTGATGAGGTTTTGACACTTTTCATACACCCAAATATGAGCAGATTTCAAGATATTTCAAGTGATTCATAGGCGTACCCCTGTGGCAATATATGCTGTGCTTTTCAGGGAAAGAGAAGATGCAGTGATTCATGTTTCCCAAAGCTGCAAGCTTAAGCATGCAAATGGCTCCACACCACATCACATTTCTTGATTTCAGGTTGAAAAAAGTGGAGCACTTCTCATGCATAAACCAACTTTGCAGATCCCTGATGAGTTAATTCACACTGACTTTCTCTTCTACAGCTGTTTCTGTAACAATTTTGTTAAATATGCTTCTCTTTGTGTTTCCCCTCCCCGCTCCATGCGCCAGTGTTACATGTGGAAGTTCAGCTCTGATTAACAACTTCTGACTCTCAATTCCAGTAACCAAAATCTCTGGGTCTCTCTAAGTCTCTGATTGTACAATATTGAAGCTCAGTTCATTTCCTCAGTCATCCACCTTTATGATAAACTGTTCTCCAGCTGTTTTAGTTCCAAACTGCAGAGGAGTTAAGAAATGCATATTGCTTGTACTCCACCATCTTGATCTCTTTTTCTGATCACTGTGTTAAAGGAATTGAGGAATTGGGATGTTTCATCTAATGTGTAAAAATATATGCATCAAATTTTTCATGTGGCACTTAATGTTTGCAGGGTCTTTATCATAGTCTTTAAACCTCTGACAATAGTCATCTAAGGTCTAATTATTTTATTCATTGTAACTATTGCCAGATGTTCATCAGTTTTATTGATCTTTTCAGAACATCAGCTATTATTTTTAATTTTCCCTATTTCTGTATTTTCAATATCATTATTATTTTATTTTTTCTGCTTTTTGTATTTATTTTGTTTTTACTGTTGTAATTTCTTGAGATAGGAGCATAGAGTAATTATTTGAGATCTGCATTATTTTTCAATATATAATTAATGCTATTGTTTTCTTCTCTCAAACACTGTTTTAGCAGTATCCCACAAATTTTAAACTTTTTTTCAAATTAAAAGTGTTTTATAAATTTTAAATTTAAATTTTCCTTTAGACTTTCTGTTTGGGGCAGTATTTAGAAATATACATGCTCAGAAATATTGCTGGGTTTTTTGATGCTGTTGATTATGATTTCTACTTCAATTTGCTATTACTAAATAGCAAAATTTTTTATCTTTTTAGTTATATCTGTTTTGATTTGTTTTATGTCCAAGGAAATGATTTATCTTGGTGTTACATGTGCACTTGAAATAATAGTATATCCTGTTGTATTGTTTGGAATTTTCTGTAGATACCAATTTGATTCGATTTGAAGAAGATGCTAGTATTCATTCTTCTTTATTTCTGCTTATTTTCTGTTTACTAAAATATAGCTTAGTTAGAAAGGACTGCTGATATTATCAATTATAATTTTCATTGTTCATTACCCTTTTCAGTTCTGTCAATGTTTGCTTCATGCATTTTGAATCTCTTTTGTCATGCATGCAGGTTTAGAATTGTTGTCTTAGTTAATTCACCCATTTTTCATAATGCAATATTGGTCTTTGCCCCCAGGAAAATTTCTTTCCACCAAATTCTACTTTGTCCAATATTTATAAAGTCATTTCATATTCCTTGCACTTGATGTTTGCATGGGATATTGTTCCATCCTTTTATTTTCAAACTACCTATATCATTATACGGATGGTCCTAGAATATAGTTGTTTGATGTACAATTTATTTGACTCTATGATGGTGTCAAAGTAATGCACATTCAACAGACACTACTTCAAATTTTAAATTTTGATGTTTTCCTGGGGTGATGAAATATGATACAATATCCTCTCACTATACTGAGCAGTCAGCACAGTTGCTAATGAGCCACAAGATCATGAGTGTAAACAACTGATACTCTACAGTACACTATGTTGCTAAGTATGATGTTTGGTGAGTACATTAAGTGCATTTTTTAACTTACAATATTTTCAAATAACTATGGATTCTTAAGAATGTAAACCAATCACAAGTTCAAGAGTTTTCTGTATTTGAAGTGGATTTCTTATAGATCACGTAAGTTTGGTTATGTTTTCTTAATCCACTGTAACAACCTCAATACTTCAATTGATGTGTTCATGTTTAGAACAATTTTATCAGTGAGACACATACCCCACCTTACACATTTAAGGTATAAAAGTTAATAGTTTTAGTATATTTAATAAATAAATTTCTCAAGCATTTCCACAATTAACCTTAGAACATTTTATCAACTCAAAACAATAATTCTGTACCCATTAGCAGTCACCTCCCCATTTCCTCTTAATCCCTCCAGTTTTAGGGAGTCGTTAATCGACTTTGTGATCTTATAAATTTGACTATCCTGAACATTTTGTGTAATATAGTATGTGTTTTTTGTGACTGGCTTCTTCATATTAGCCAGTTTTGCTCTCAGCAAAACATTTTCAAAGTTCATCTGTGTAGTAGCCTGTATCATTGCCTCATCATTTTTCTTGCTAAGCAGTTCTCCATTGTAAAAAATACACTGCCTTATTAATTCATTCATCAGGTGATGGACATTTGAGTTGCCACTTTTAGGTTAATGTGCATGCTTCCCTCAAAATCTATGTGTTAGTTTATATTTGAACACCTATTTTCAACTCTTTTTGGTACATAACACAGAGTGGGATTGCTGGATTATAAGGTAACAATATTTAGCCTTCTGAGGAAATTAATGTGATTATTGATAAGCTTGGATTTAAGTTTATTATTTAACTATTATTTTCTTTTTGGTTCCTCTGTTTCATTTTTCTGTGCCCCCTTCCTTCTGTGAATACTTTTAGGATTTTGTTTTAATTTTTCTATTGTAATTTTGAATACAAGGTTTTAGTCATTGCTCTGGAGATTGTAATATGCATATGTAATTTTTACAATGCATATAAAGTCAGTATTTTAACACTTCAATTAAAATGTAAAAAGGTTGACACCAAATATATGCTCTTACTGCCTCCACTTATATTTTTACTTGTTTTTATGTACACATCAAAAACACTATAAAATATTAGACATAATTTCAAATGTGAACTGTATTTTAAAGGACTCAAGAAGAGAAAAATCCACTATTACATTTGACCCTATATTATAGTTTGTTTTACTTTTCCTTCATTTCTGATATTAGGATTTTCCTGGTATCATTCCTTTTTGCTCTAAAGATATGTCATTAGCAATTGTAATAGGAAAGTTCTGTTGATGCAGTTTCTTATTTTTCCTTCTTTTTAGTAAGTCTTTTTTTTTTTTCACAAAAATTCCCAAGGATGGAATTCTGACTGATAGTTCATCACTTTCAGCACTTTGAATGATACCATGCCACTTTCCCTTGGCTTCAATGGTTTCTGATGAGAAATTCACTGTTACTAAAATCATCATTCATTGTATTAGTTTACTAGAGCTGCCATGGTAAATTACCCCACACTGGGTAGCTTATGCAACAGAAAACTTTTTCTCACAATTCTGTAGGTCAGAAGTCTGAGATCAATGTGTTGGAAGGGTTGGATTCTTCTGAGGCCTCTGTCCTTAGCTCATTAATGGGCATGTTCTCCCTGTGTTTTCAACGAGATCTGTCCTCTGTACATGTCTGTATATATATATATCTTCCCTTCTTATAAGAACACAGTTAATATTAGATTAGATCCCAACTTAATGACTATATTTTAACTTAAATACCTCTTGCCAGCTACACTCTGAGGTAGTGGGAGATACAATTTATTTCTTAACATCCAGCTACAGTTTAATTTTTTGGTCTTCATTCAATTTGTTGTCTACAGTTTTCAGCAAATTGTGATATGTCTGGGAGGAATTTCTTTGAGTTTGACCTTTTTGGAGTTTGCTGAATTTTTTAATTTGGGTGTGTGTCTTGGGAGACTTACTCAGTGTTCAGTATAGGATGTGGGCTATGTTCTACTTGTTGATTCAGGTCTCAAACTCTTCAGTATTCAGAATAGGGTCTAGTTCCCTACATGTGCTGCTCAATGACGAATCCAAGATTTGATAAACATTTTACAGAATCACCTTTTCATGATTCTTTCTCTCTCTAGTCTTCCTGGAGCTTAACTGTTTCCTGAGGCTCCCCATTGTGGCCCACCATCCAGAAAACAGGAACTTTATTTACCCCATCTAATGCATAATTCAAAATGGCACCCACTTCCTGAGCCAAGGAGTGGAGTACAATAATGGGAAAAAATTAAAGAGAATTGTTTCACCTTACCTCTTATTTTTTAACCATGTGGGCTATGTAGGTTTCTATTGCCACCTACATGAGACTGCCTAGGGGATGGGTAAGACAATGGAGAGAACAGAAACAAGAATTCATAGCACTCTTTCTGACTGTTGTTGTTGCCTTTCTTCCTCCTTGCACCAAAAGAAAAAGGACTTCTGTAGCTTCTCTTTTTGTTCCCTAATGCCAACTTTTGCATTTCACGCTGCATTTTGTTTTTGCCAGGTAAGATGTTTAGTATGCTGCCTTGCCTTGAAAATTTTAGTTGATGTCTGAAGAAAAGATATGGTTACAAGTTACCTCACTGTCTTTCCCAGAAGTTGAATGTTCATTATTAATATGTAGAAAAAAATCACAACTCTATTTCCTTGGCAATAAAAATGGGATGTTGTGCTCCTTTATGGAAAAGGAAAATTGAAAATACTGTTAGTTCTCTTGATACCATATTTTAATGATGGAATTAGCTCTTTGAGAAAGCATCTGAGAAAAATGGTAGCTTTAATCATTATTATATATGGCTGGATAGGCAATCAGATTTGAAGTTGTACAAGTACAATATTATAGAAGAGGGATAACTGAATTGCCAGATTTCAGAAATGATCTGACTAGATTCATAAAGTTGGACACAAATTATTTAAGAACATAACTGTAAACACTTTTGTACCATAGTTTCTCAAATCTAATCCCTAAATTTCAAATTATTTTTCAAGTGGATATTATATAACTTTAAATAATTTTTAAGAAGGTGCTGGTAGTATAACAGAAATATTTGCTTCTCTGCTTCTGATTACTCTCACATGTGAAAAACTACCCTAATGTGTAAAATATTTGGGTCAAAGAGTACACCCCTAGAAAATCTGTCAATGTTCTTCCAAAGCTGCTAGGAATGGGAGCTCTGATGCCAGGTGGACTTTGCATTTCCAAACCAGTGACCACAAAATGAAAAGCAAGTAAAAAGTGTCATTCAGCCTACAGATTTAATTTGTTTATAGACACAGGGGGGGCAATCCAGAAATTATTTATGGTCAATCCAATTTGTTATTGTAAGTAGAAAATCAATCCTTTTAGAATTTTTATCCAAAGTTCAATAAAATATAGTTTGAGGTTATTTTTGGTAATTTTCAATTTTTTTCAATTCTTTTTGAGTATTTTTTGATCAATTGAAAAAGGCTATGCTAAGTTCTGTCAGGCAGGTAACATTTTATATTGAAAGTCTCCCTCTGAAGATTTAAAGGAATTGAATTATATAATCAGTTTGTTTTAAAAAGATTGATGTTATAGCATTCTTCATGATGTATTCAAGGAAGAAGAGCTAGGGGCAGTAGAAAAATCAGTTAGCAAACCATTAAAATAATCCAGGAAGAGGTAAGAATAATGACAGTGTGAGGAGAACAGGGAGATGTGATATTGTAATTGAAAGATCACTGGATTTTAGTAATGATTATAGAAAGGAGTTTGGATATAGGGGTATAAAATGATAAGAACATTAAATAAATCATCTGAGATTTCCAACCTGAGTTTTTTCCATTACTTATAGGTAAAAGCATCATAAAAGTCAAACTGTTGGTGCTGGGGAGAGGTACTTAAAGAAAAAGAATGAATCAGCATAGGTCAAAAAGCTAAGAGACATTTTCAATAGTTGTGTGATGTGGAAATCATGGTATTAAACAGCTACCTGTAAAAGGAAGAAGTGTTGGTTTAATATCTCCAAACTTTAATATCTCCAAACTTTGTGGTATGAACTCTTTTTCTGACATGAATATCATATTTAGACTGACTCAATGCAAAAAGTAGTCAATTGTAGTAAACAGAAAAAAATCAATGTATATGTTTGTTTCCTTTCTGAATTACCTGTCCATGTCAATCAAAACACCACTAATATAGATACATGTGTGTGCATTTGGGTGTGTATAATGAAATAGAGAAGTCTTTTTTTCAGAATGCCTTTATTTTATTCTTTATTTTTATGTGGTACTTAGGATGGAACCCAGTGCCTCACATGTGCTAGGCAAGTGCTCTACTACTGAGCTGCAACCCCAGTCCACATGTAGAGACTTCTAATCCATAATGTTTTCCAAAGAAATCTAAAGGTATAATGTTATTGATTTGGAATGATGATGCTCATGTTTGTTGTTTTTCTTACCATCTCCATTTTCCAACTAATTTATCTCAATGTTACATACATTTTTTTTTTTTGGAACTGGGGATTGAATTCAGGGGCACTCAGCCACTGAGCCACATCCCCAGTCCTATTTTGTATTTTCTTTAGAGACAGGGTCTCACTGAGTTGCTTGGCTCCTTGCCCATGCTGAGGCTGACTTTGAACTCACGATCTTCCTGCCTCAGCCTCCCGAGTTGCTGGGATTACAGGCGTGCACCACCACGCCCGGCTGTTACATACATTTTTGAAAAACATTTAAACTTAAGCTGTATTTACATGGGATTTGCTTATAAAGAAATACATTACTTAAACCCCAAAAGTTTCCTGTTCTTTTTCAATGAGTTGACTGCCTCAACTTTTTTATTTTTTGTTCTGTTTTTTATTTACTTACACCTGATTTAACTGCACAGTGAAAGTTTTAGGTGTAGCAGGATGAGTGATGGAAAGAACAATTGAGTTTAATTTAATTTCATCTTTAGCTCTGTAAACTTGAACAAGTAACTTAACCTCTCTTGTTTTATTACATAAAATAATTAGGTTGGAAGAGAGAATTAATAAGATTGCCACAAGTGTACACTTTAGCCTTTCTAGCTGTGTAGTGGACATTGTTCTGTGTTCCCATAATGCATCCTATTGTTAACTACCCTCCCTTATCATGACTGTTAGAATAGAAGTTCATTGGATTAGACAAAGGGGAATGAAGGGAAGGGAGAAGGGATGGGAATAGGAAAGCCAGTGGAATGAATTTGACATAACTTTCCTATGTTAATATATGAATACACAACCAGCGTATAACCACAAGAATGGGATCCTAATGAGCATAAGATATACTCCAGATTTGCATAAATATGTCAAAATACACTCTACTGTCATGTATATCTAAAAACAATAAAAAAAGAGGTGTTGTTGACTAACACTCTTTTCTAAGACTTATTCTCATTAAAGATAGTCTATTTACCCAAGGTCACGTTCTTGCATCAAATAACCTGTAGATATGTGCATATAAAAGTCCAGTCCCCTAATTCAACTTCAAAATTTCTGGAGGGATATTTCTACTTTGAAATCTACTGTTAGGTCAGTTTTTGCAGTCTAATTTTTCTTTCTGCCCAATCCTCTTTTCTTCTCTTCCCTTCAACAGGTATTAATGCCAAGAGAAATGTCTAATAGAGTTTTGGCACACTAATCTGTCTCAAAGACTGCTTCCCAATGAGCCCAATTTTTAACAAGCTAAAAGTAATATTTCCCTCTTCTGGGATTTTATTTGTTCCTCTGTCCTGTTGGGCTTGCATTCCATATTATATTTTTACTTGTATGTTTTTGTGCCATTTTTCATTCTACTCATTTGCAACTTCTTGAAGGCAAGGAAATACGTGTTTTAAATATTTCATGGCAGGTTACATTGATTCATTGGTCAGGTTATGCATAAGTGAAATATTGCTGAAATAAGCATAATTGTACCTGCTTCTATCTCT
The DNA here is from genome assembly GCA_020662805.1 of Glaucomys volans. NCBI lineage: Eukaryota > Metazoa > Chordata > Mammalia > Rodentia > Sciuridae > Glaucomys > Glaucomys volans. The sequence goes on from JAJEJO010004357.1 coordinate 450,449, forward strand.
TTTGAATCATGAAGAATTGGATTTTTGTGATTATAGTGGGGTTGTGATTTCCCTTCTTCCAGGAAATATGAATCATTTTGTACATTTTCTAATTTTTGTGTGGATCAGTGAGGTTGATGCTAACTTTACAATCATATGATATTTAAGGTTTTATTGCTGGCTATGGCAATATTAAATACTATGATTCTTGTGGTGGGTTTTCTAATTGGTTTGTCAATAATGATTTAGACAATTTAATTTTGTTTGAAGTAATGAAAAATGTGATTTATCAAGGAAAAAAGGCAAATTTCTTTGCTTTCTATGATACTGGTAAAAATCAGCTGTTGATTTTCATTGTTTTCTCATATTTGAATTTCAATTTTAGTCATGTATGGTTGAAACAAGTTCATTGATGTATTACAAAGTGATATTACTCTTCTTAAAAGCAAAATCCATAGGTATAATCAGTTGCTATTCATTTAGAAGTCATAGATAAGAATGCTGTATCATTTGTAATCATATAATCAATTTCATTCTTTGTGTCAGCTTTCATTTCTGAAAAGTGTTCCATTTACTGGAAGTTTTTAGAATAACATGAGAGACCAATCACATATTATACATCATTCACATTGTATTAGTCCTTTTCCAAAGCTTTCTTTCTGTTTTCCAAATTAAATTCCTGTAATTTATGAACTTAGAAGCTCTCAGTGATTTGAATTTCATGTTCAATCTCAGATGCCCTTTCAGTAAATCATGCTATTATTCAGTATTTTCCTCTGTCAAAAAATGACTTTATATTAAAGAACCATTTGAACCATTCTTCTTTTTACATTTCTGAAAATTTTCATGGTTTTTCTCAAAATACCACCTGGGAACTTTAGCGTCATATTAAAAATAGCCACCTCTGTCTTGAAGACAATTATTTGGGAAAACACCACAGAGCATGACTATTTCTACAGTGCTTCACCAAGAGTGCCAGTGACAGGCCAAAAATCACCCTAAAGTATCTATTATCATTGGATGCATTTTAGGGCAGCAGAGCCATTATCTGTTGTGCCAATGACACAATTATCTCAACCATTTTTTATAATAAACTACACTATCACCCTAAATTTTCCCAAGAAGACACTTCCAAGTAAAACAATAATATGACAAGGGCACAGTAATCCATTATATGAGTGTAGTTGTATTTATACAAATTTACCTGAAGTGAAACCCAGAACATCTTGAGCTTTTGAAAAGAACAGAAAGTATGAGAATAAAATGTATGCTTTCTGACTGAGTTTAAAAGCAAATTTAATATGTGTGTATATATTTGTACAATTATAGGACAGAAGGTAGAGGCCATACAGAAAACATGTATCATTGGTTACTTTGGAACTGTTGGGATGGGGAAGATAATATTTTAGCATCCACTTGCTCATATTCTCTTCTAGAATAAAACTACTTTCCTTCTCTGGTCCAAGTGGATTGATTTCTTCTCTGAAGCATTTTTCCTACCTATAACAGTCTCTTCTTTCTTCGTATTTTTATTTTAAAAACCATTACACTTACTCTTTTCATGCCACCTTATAGTCATCCCCGTGGAGATGATATATTCTCAATACGTAAGAGCGTTGGCAATGATCCAAGCAGAAAAGACTAAGTATGAAATTAATCAATTAGATCATTGCTTGCATTCCTCTATCAACTTAAGTAATTTATTTGTTTCGACCTCTCTTTTTACTTCAATTAGTAAATACTTTTAGTGAATGATAATCTGCATTTTACTAATATGTTAGATTTTCAAAGTTTGAAATAGTCAACAAAGTCTTAGTATTTTCCCAAATTAATGTTACCAGTTTATGAGCACTCTTACATAAGCTCACAACTGATGTTTTTAAATATCTTTTTCCTATTTTTAACTGACACATAAAAATTGTACATATTTAGGGATAACATATGATTATTCAATATAAGTATACATTTGTATTATTCAAATAAGAATAAACATAACTATCCCCTAAAATTTGTATCATTTTTATGGTGAAAATATTAAAAATCCTTTTTGTGTGGTTTTAAAAATATACCATACGCTATTGTTACCTTTATTTATCTTACTGTAGAATAAAATACCACAACTTCTTTTACCTAACTGTAGTTTAGTACCCATTGATAACTTCCCCAATAACCCCTTCTCCCAATCTCCCTGACCTCTGGTAATCACCATTATACTCTCGACTTCTGTAAGATAACTTTTTTAGATTCCACATGTAAGTGGGATTATGCAGTACTTGTCCTCTTTTGCCTTACTTATCTAATTGAACACAATGACTTCCACTTCTATCCATGTTGTTGTAAAACTCAGGATTTCATTCCTTTATGACTGAATAGTATTTTGTTGTTAATATGGACCACATCATCTTTATTCATTCATCAACTGATGGACACGTAGATTATTTCCATTTCTTGGCAATTATGAATAGTGCTGCAATAAACATGAGAGAGCAGATGTATCTTCAGCATAGGGATTTCATTTCCTCAGGACATACACGGAGATGTAATTGCTAAATCACATGATGGTTTCATTTTTCATGTCTAGAAAAATGTCTATATTGTTTTCCATAATGGCATAGTAATTTAAATTCCCATCAACAGTGTGTAAGAGTTTCTTTTCTCCACATCCTTGCCAACACTTGTTGTCTTTTGCCTTTTTGATAATTACCACTTTAATTGAAGTGAGGTCATATCTCATTGTGGTTTTAATTTGCATTCCCCTGATGTTTTATTATGTTGAGAATTTTTTTTTATTCATGTTGGTCATTTGTACCTTTTCCCCAAAAAACTATACATCAAAATCAATTGTCCATTTAAAAAAAATATTTTTAGCTATAGATGGACACAATATATTTACTTATTTTTATGTGGTGCTGAGGATGGAACCCAGTGCCTCACACATGCTAGGCAAGGACTCTACCACTGAGCCACAATCCCAACCCTCAATTGTCCATTTTTAATTGAGTCATTTAACTTTTTCCTCTTGAGTTATTTGAATTCCTTGTGTATTGTGATTATTAACTCCTCATCAGATGTGTAGTTTGCAAGTTTTTCCCCCTGTTCAGTAGGTTGTTTATCCACTCTGTTGATGGCTTCCTTTGATGTAAAGAAGCTTTATAGTTTGAGATAATCCATTTATCTATTTGTACCTTTATCTTCTGTACTTGGAGTCTTCTCCAAAAAGTTCTTGCTTATTCCAATATCCTGAAATGTTGTCCTTCCATTTTCTTCTAGTTGTTTTATAGTTTGAGGTGTTACACATGTCTTTAATTCATTTTAAGTTTTTTTTAATATGGTGAGAAATAGGGGGTCTAGTTTCAGTCTTCTGTATGTGAATATCCAATTTTCCCAGTACCACTTATTAAAAACACAGTCCTTTCTCCAGTGCATGTTTGTGTCCTCTTTGTCAAAAAGAAATCAGTTGGCATAGATGAGTGGGTTTACTTATAGGCTCTCTAGTCTGTTCCATTGGTCTGGATTTGTTTTGATTCTAACATCACGCTATTTGGATAACTACAGTTAGGTAGTATGTTATGAAATTATATAATGTAATGTTTCCTTGCTTCATTTTGTTTATGATTGCTTTTGCTATCTTGGTGGTTCCATACAAATTTTAGGATGGATTATTTCTTCTAGTTCAGTAAATAATGTCCTTGATTTTTTATATGTATTGCATTGAATCTGTACATCACTTTGAGTAGTAGGAACATTTATTGTTTTTGATTCTTCCGATCCAAAAATGTGAGATGTCTGTCCATTTCTTTTTGTCCTCTTCAATTTCTTTCTTTAGTGCTTTATAGTTTTCATTATAGACATCTGTTACCTTTTTGGTTGAATATATTCCTAGGTAGTTTATGTTTGTTTATTCTTGTTTTTAGTTACTGGAAGTAGGATTGCTTTCTTGATTCTTCTTTCTGATAATTTATTATTTATCTATAGTAACACTTGTATGTTGACTTTCTACTCTATGATTTTATGGAATCTGTTAATTTATTCTAATAGCTTTTGGCAAAATCTTTTTGTTTTAAATATATATTGGATCATGCTATGTGGAAACAGTGGCAATTTGACTTCCTCTTTACAAATACATATAATAATGAATGTTGGCAAGGATATGGGGCAAAGGATACACTCATATATTGTTGGTGGGACTAAAGGATACACAGATATATTGTTGGTGGGATTAAATACCTAAAGAACTTAAAATCAGCATACTATAGTGACACAGCCACATCAATGTTCATACCAGCTCAACTCACCATAGCCAAGCTATGGAACCATCCTAGGTAACCTTCAAAGATAAATGGATAAAAAAATGTGGTTTATATACACACAATAGAATATTCCTCACCAATAAAGAGGAATGAAATTATGGCATTTGCCAGCAAATGGATGGAACTGAAAACTATCATGCTAAGTGAAAGTCAGTCAGTCTCAAAAAACAAAATGTAGAATGTTTTCTCTGATATGTGGATGCTAACATGCAATAAAGGGGGTGGAGGAATAGAAGTTCATTGGATTAGACAAAGGGGAATGAAGGGAAGAATGGGGGATGGGAATAAGAAAGACAGTGGAATGAATCTGACATAATTTTCCTGTGTACACATATGAATACACCACAGTGAACTTTATCTTTGTGTACATTCAGAAAACTGAGACCCTGATTAGAACACGATATATTACATGCTATTCTAAACATATATCAAAATATATTCTACTGTCATTTATAACAAAATGTAACAAATATAAATATTTTAAAATGCCTGCGGGGTAGTGCCTGTAAATCACACTTAGGATAGGGACCTAAGAGGCTTGGTAAAAAGAAAAAAAGTCCCTAGGAATTTCACACAATTAGAGTAGGACAGAACTAGAACTATGATCTCCTGCCTCTTCTCAACTTTCCCTTTTTAATGAATTGCAGAAAACCTGCATGCATTTTGAGTTAATCCCTCATCATTAACTTCTATATTACAATAATTTATTTGTACCTTTAATCACACTGTATGTTTAATGAGAACAGAATAAATAAAATTCAGTATTTCCTATGAGGGGTATATTCTATACTGTGAAGTCTCACTTGGTGTGTGAGTAATGTGGAAAATATAATTGTATATGATTTCATTATCACAAAAAGGCCATTCACCACCAAGAAAATGATTGATAGAGTTTATTTTAAAATAATTAACTCTTCAAAACGTTAGCCAAATTCAGACCCATAATCACAAAATCATTCAATAAAAACTTTTCAGTATATTTGTGAATGCTATAGTCTATACTTATCACTAACACAAAAATGGAGATTATTGTGTTTTAGAGTCCAACCTTGAAGGAGCCACCTGCCGCCAAGTCCTTTTTCTCCAAATTGGAAGACTAAGACCAAGTTTTTATTCTGAAATAAACATATTGGTGAGGATAATGATAAAGATAGTCCTCATTAAAGATAGTTCTTATCTGGGTGGTAACTTTAGCATTCTGCTTTGAAATATTCACCATCTGGAGTCCAGTACATTTTGTGGTATGGTACGTCAAATTTTGTTATTCTGATCCAATAAGTCCCAGTATTTTAAAAGGAAAAAAGTATAGCATGATTATAGATGAATTTATAAACATATTCTGGCATTTGAAATAATTTAAAATTTTCCAAATCCCTGCATTTTAGTGTTCTTTATTATTTTTGTATTTATTTGGCACATTTATAGCTATTTCAAACCAGGCCAATGTGACAGACTAGACAACTTTTCATAATAAGAAATATCTAAATGATAAGAAAATTTGGATGGCAGGAGTGAAAAATGAACTGGGCCCCTTGTGACTTTTGATCTCGCTTTCCATGATTATACAGATACACAAAGATATAAAAGTAAATATTAGGCAATTAGAACAGGTCAAGAGAAATTTTCTGGATTTAGCTTTATGGAAACCTATTTCTTCATTGCTGAATCTTATTTTATTTTTTGCAAAAGTTTTACTGACATACTCCATTTCATGTATATTTTATATACTGGTATATATTTATACCTTACAGGCTGCTGGTGTCTGATGATTTGTCAGTAGAACTGCCATTTACTTCAACAATGTACCAAGAGATACTACTTATTTTTTTGAACATGAGCCACAGACAGACAAAAATCGGACAATGTATCATTTCCTATTTATTACCCCCTTAGGTACAATAGGTCATATTGTAGACAAAACATTTGGCTGGGGTTGGACACATTAGAATACCTGTGAGAAAATTCTGTCAGTCATTTCTCCACCTTTTAATCTTTTAGGTAAAAAGTCTCAAACACTGGGTTTTATTTGGGGGGGGGGCACACACCCACGCGTGCACACAAGTGAAATACTACATATGTCAGATATGGTTTCTCATTGAAATACAATTGAAAATTCTGTAGCTTCATAATTTTGTGAAGTAAAATGAATTAGAGAAGCAGTTCTTCAAAGATGGTTAAATTTTACAAATATGTATAATAACTTCACACATATTTTGTAAATTAAAAAATTGTGTCATGTCATTTAAAATACTAAAAAGTAGAAAGTCTATAGAATATAGTGAAGGCATATGTAGAAATGTTTATTTTTAAAATATAAACAGATTATAAAATGGTTTTCTGGTCCCTTGACTATCAAATTTTGAACCAATAGGCTCAACTTTTTATAGCCAAGTGCCAAAAGAAAAAAAAGAAAGAAACCCACAAGATTCTGCATTTGTCTTCTTTTAAGCTACTTTACTACCAAAAAAATCCCTAATCCAGGATTATAAGTTTAACATTTCATACCAGTCAGTTGGTTCAAAATCATGGATTGGTGTTAACAAGTGAGGGTTCCAGATACATGTCTTATTTTTCTAAAAATTATATTTATATATGTATATATATTTTAGTTGTTGATAGACCTTTATTTTATTCATTTATTTATATGTGGTGCTGAGGAAACCCAGTGCCTCACACATTCTACACAAGTGCTGTACCACTGAGCAACAACCCAGGCCCCAGATAGGTATGTCTTCTTACCTAGGAAATACATTAAAGTGCATGCTTTGCTGAAGGGGGTTGACTGATATCATCTATATGTGCCACGAGTAGTATACACAACTTGATTAGTAAATGTGACTTTTAAACTTCACTGTCTTTAATTTTACTGGTTTTTTTTTTGTATTTTGGAGTATGAGTTTTGCACTGCACATCCTGAGACATCCAATGGCTTAAATAGGTATATGGTACAGTCAACAGAATAGTCTCACAATTGAGACTACCAAAAGGGGGGAGGGGATTAGTCTGATTTCTTTTCTGTCAAAATCTTGAAGAATTATTATCCAACATCAGAGTTCTTCATCTTACCACATAAGCACTAAATCAGTTACCACTGAGTTAGGAATGTACTACCAGGCTACATTTACTGTCAAAGGAAAGAGACATGTTTACAGTTTTTAAAATGCCTGTCTTTATTTTCCTTAAAAGAGTTAGTGTTTCTGTACCAGAAGCTAGTTGAACAAATTAAAAAGTCACCCAATTTTCCTATATTATCCATTATGTGCCTAAGTGAAAGTCTTGATAAACATCTTTTCAGACACACCATGATGATAGCATATTTATCCTTAACCTGGGCTGAAATCAGTTTTAACCAAACCACATAAATCAGTTCAGGAAAGGAGTTGCCCAGGAAAAAACCAAAATAAAATTCTGCAAGTTCATCAATCTTTTTCTTGGGCTATCTGTTTAAAAGTGGCATTTCTCTATAGGGAATATCAGAATATACATGGAAATATTTAATATATAAAGAGTCCATTGGTCTTTTAACATGGTGACATTTTAAAACTTGATTTGCAGGAATAGCACCACAGTCATTGAGGTCTTTGGAACAGTTTATAGTGATTTATTTAAGAAAATAAATAGTAAGGTTGACAGTGGACTAGTGCTTCACTAAAAAATAAAATAGCCTAAAAATTGTTCTTTTTGTGGGGGTAGTTACCCATTTATATGGCCCAGGTTCATATAATTAACTTTGTGTTTGTACTCAACAAACCCAGTTCTACTCAGCTTTAAATTTCTGTATGCCTTCCTATTGAAATTCATCCCTTCATGCATTTTGACCTTTTCAAGAAAGCCAGCTTCATAGTGAATTGTGGTGCATTAGGAAGGTAAACATATTCAGTACTTGTTATTCAATGGGTATGGATTTAGAAAGTCATTGTCAATAGGTTAATCCTTTTGTACAGACAGTCTCTTTGGCTAAGAGGCATCTTAAACAAATACAGGTTTTACCAAAATGCTAATTTCTCAGTATTTCTGTCAACTGTCAAAGAATAAATCTCAGAAAAGGCCTTAACATTGCCTAAGTATAGTTTATATTCATTTCCCATCAGCAGAATTTCAAAAAGAACTTTAGTGTACCTAAGTCTAGTCAAAGCTTATTTGTAAACCAGTTCAAAAAATCATTAGAACTTTTGACTTTTTTTTTTTTCATTTCAGCATTCTTCATGATAGCCAAAAGGTGAAACAAACCCAACATCCATTGCGAGGTAAATGGGTCATATTCAGTCATCTACTTTTAAATAATTTTGATTAATCAATAAAGGAACTACCTAATTCAGTAATACATTCAGAGATAACCAAAATAAAATAGAATTATAATCATGTCAAATTTGAGATTCATAAATTTTTCTGTGATACATGCGATTGTAAAGTAATCACACTGTCTAGCAGCCGACCTTCATGGCCCACACCTGTAATCCCAGCAGCTCTGGAGGTTGAGGCAGGAGGATCGTGAGTTCAAAGCCAGTCTCAGCAAGTGCAAGGCCCTAAGCAACTCAGTGAAACCCTGTCTGTAAGTAAAATACAAAATAGGGCTGGGGATGCGACTCAGTGTCCAGTGCCCCTGAGTTCAATCCCTGGTACCCCCTCCCCAAATAAGAAACAAATCTGGACCTAGATGAAGAGAAACTTCATTCAAAAACACTATTGCTTAGGGGAAGGGGGCTGTTACAATAAGGACAATGCTCTGACTATAAGATCTACAAGCTTCTCAAAGGTCAGACAAAAAAGGACTTTTGCAGGGAGGAGAAAACGAGGGCACAAAGGAAGATTCAACAGTTGATCAGGGGACTTCTTTCTTCATGGTCAACCAAATTTTCAGAAGTCCTTAAGGAAAGGTATTATGATATATATATATATATACACACACACACACACACACACACACACATACACACACACACATATATTTATTATTTTTTTATTTTTACAGACTTCATTTTGATTCATTGGGTTTATATATATTTTAAAAGGGTGGGACTACAATACCCAGATATTCTCTCCACAATTATTCTGGATATTTCTGTGAGGATATTTAGAATGATACCAACATTTAAGACAGTGGACTTTGAGTAAAGTATATTGATCTCCATAATGTAAGTAGATTTCATCCAATTGATAGCTCAAGTAGACCAAAAGACTGACCTCACCAAGAAAAAGAGAATTTGCCATCCAAAGATCTTGAGTGGCTGCACCAACTTGCACTCCCACCAGCAATGGATGAGTGTACCCTTTTCCCCACATCCTCGCCAACACCTGTTGTTGCCTGTGTTCTTGATAAAAGACATTCTAATTGGGGTAAGATGAAATCTTAAGGTGGTTTTGATTTGCATTTCTCTTATAACGAGTGATGTTGAACATTTTTTCATAAATCTGTTGATTGCTTGTAGGTCTTCCTCTGTAAAGTGTCTGTTCATTTCCTTGGCCCATTTATTGATTGGGTTATTGGTGTTCGTGGTGTAAAGATTTTTGAGTACTTGGTAGATTCTGGAGATTAGTGCTCTGTCCGAAGTGTGTGTGGCAAAGATTTTCTCCCACTCTGAAGGCTCTCTCTTCACATTGCTGGTGGGAGTGCAAGTTGGTGCAGCCACTCTGGAAAGCAGTGTGGAGATTCCTTAGAAAACTTGGAATGGATCCACCATTTGACCCTGCTATCCCACTCCTTGGCTTATACCCAAAGGACTTAAAATCAGATTGCCTCAGTGATGCAGCCACATCAATGTTCATAGCTGCTCAATTCACAATAGCTAGATTGTGGAACCAACCTAGATGCCCTTCAGTAGATGAATGGATAAAGAAACTGTGGTATATATACACAATGGAATATTACTCACCCATAAAGAAGAATAAAATTATGGTATTTGTAGGTAAATGGATGATGTTGGAAACTGTTATGCTAACTGAGATCAGCCAATCCCAAAAATCCAAAAGCCAAATGGTCTCTCTGCTAAATGAATGATGATGCATAATGTGGGGGGGGGGGGAAAGATGGCAA
>JAJEJO010004357.1:460871-475882 GCA_020662805.1 Glaucomys volans
GGGGGGTAAAATTAATAACAAAATGTGTGACAGATACCATTGCCCTGTGTACATGCATGAATGCACAGATGGTGTGACTCTACTTTGTGTACAACCAGTGAAACAATAGCTGTACTCCATTTGTGTTCAATGAATCAATAAGTAAATAAAAAAAAAATTAAAAAAAAAAAAAAAAGATCTTGAGCTTGTGCTATAGCATGTGTTCTTCCATGGGTCTCCACTCTGTGGATACACTCTTCAGATTCTGGAATTTTTAGCCTCCACAACTCTAGAGAGCCAATTCTCCAATAGGTACACAATGCACACACACACACACACACACACACACAACTATTGGCTCTGTTTCTCTGAAAAACCCTAATATGAGGTGGTAGGACAATTCTATGATTCTACTGTTGGTTGAGGTTAAGAATGTGTCATAGTTAAGTGTCCTATGGGGAAAGAGAAGCTTAGACTTTGTTTAGACTACTTAAGAGGAATTTTGTTCCTATTCATTAGTGGAGACATATAGTTCAACTAATCATTTTTGTGTCAACAAAAAATGGGAATTTAGATGATAAATATCTGATCTTTTTTTGTGGTAATTCATTTTTTAAATTTTTATGTGTTGTTTTTAGTAAGGAAAACTTTACATCTCTTCTTGTTCTAGGTATTTTAGTCAATTTAGCATTTCTACAATGAAATACCCAAAACAAATAACTTATAAGGAGAAAAGATTTATTTTGGATCACCATTTTGGAGTTTCCAATCCATGTTCAAGTGACCCCCTTGCTTTGGATTTCTGGTGAGGTAACACATAATGGTGGGTGTTTGGAGTGGAGCAAGCCATTCATTTCATAAGCCAGGGAACAGCAAGAGAGGAACAGGAAAAGACCAGGTTCCAACAATCAATCTCCTTTGATGTCATGTCCCCAGTGACCTAAAGACTTCCCTCTAGGCCCGACTTCCTAAGGGTCCACAGCACCAGAACATTACACATGGACCTTTGGGGAACACTCATCCAAATCATAGCACTAGGTAAGCAAGGAGAACATTCCATGTGTCTTATCTAACTGTCTAAGTCATATTCGGAAAAGGTGAATCTTTAGACTAAATCCTTTATTGGAAGAGAAAGAATGATGATTATTTAACTATTTGTGTTTTGCAAGACCACAAGGTTCAGGTAAATTCAAAAGTAGACTGATAATTTTAAGAAGTCTACATCAATAACTTTATTTTATAACTATGATGCATAATTAGGTAGTACAAGTCTATTGAGAAATGTAATAGTTGTATGCTATTTAAGATATTGTTATTATGTTATATTTGTTATTGTTTCTATTATATTTTATGTTACTTGTCAGTAATATTTTTAATTCTGATTAGATAAATTGCATTATAATGAATATAGTATGTATTAAATGAATTCTCCATTTATTAATTATATAAATATGGGTATGCTTTCATAAAAGTAGAAATACACCAATTACATATATCATAAAGTTTTTATGACATTAATACAGTCATGTATATATAAATCCTGAGAAATAGTAAGTCCTAAGTAAATGATAATCTTTTCTCCACTTTATTCCTTTTACTTTCTTACATGAAACAAATGTATTCCATAACTATTGTAGATTGAGCATGAAGTAAAATATGTAACTAGTTTGAGGAGAAAGTAAACTGGGCTGAAAACCAGACTCTCATTCAGTACTGGTGGGAATGCAAACTGGTACATTCACTTTGGAAGACAGTTAAGCAATTGCTTACAAACCTAAACATCCTTTTCCCAATGAGGAAATCCACAAAAGACACTACTGGGATTGTAAATTAGATCTGGGCTAAAAATAATAGTGTTGCTTTTAGTTTAACTATGATTCTTGTTTTTCCACATTCTTCTGCACTATTACCAGGATGAAGCTTGAAAGCATCATCTAAGTAAAACAAATCAGACACAAAGACCATATGAAATGTACAGAATAAGATAATCTATATGGAGGAAAAGTAGAATATTGGTTGCCTAGGGATGCAGAGAAGGGGTTTGAAGAGTGCTGTTAATGAGGGTAGCTGCTAATAGGTATAATGAGTACTGTGTTTCTGTTCAGGGTGATGAAAATATTCTGGAACTAGATGGTAGTTGCTGCTGCATGGCTTTGTTAAAATACTAAAAAAAGATAGTGAATTGGATCCTTTGAAACAGTGAGCTTTATATATCAGTAAAGAGGAAGAAGAATGAAATGAGCATCTGACTTCACTGTAGACTCTAACATCATGTCTGCCCAAAAGCTAGGCTGGTCCCTATAACTTCATATTTCAGACCTGCCCTCATAGTTTCAGACTCAAAGCTGGTCACAATGGCCCAAGAAACTAGGCCAGCACCTGTAAATCTAGGTGTGAACTTTGCCCAAGCAACAGACTAGTCCCTTTGTTGCCAGGCCCCAGGCCCAGTCTGCTGCAGCAGACCCAAAATCCAGGGCCACACTGGTAAACCCTAGAATCTAATGAGCTCACATGAACCAGACTTCAAGCATACCCACATGAACCCTGTTTCCAGGCCTAATCCAGTGGACCCCAGACCTATGGACCCAGGACCCAGTCCCATATCCCTGGATTCAGGATTCAGGCCTGCCAAGACAGACATATGAAATAGAATCAAGAGCCTAAAAATGAATCTACAGATTTACAGTTACTCGATCTTTATCAAAGTTATTAAGAACACATAATAAGGGAAAGACTCTCTTCAAAAAATGATATAGGAAAAATTGCATATCCATATGTAGAAAAGGAATTCAATACCCTTACCTCACATCATAAACAAAAACCAGTACAAATGGATTAAAGACTTAAGTTTAAGACTTAGAATTATAAAATTAATACAATAAAATAGGAAAAAAATTTCTTGGCAGTGTCCTCAGTTATTATTTTTTTAAAAAAATATTGTACCAAAAATACAGGCAATGAAAGCAAAATAAAGAAATGTGATTGCTTCAACCTAAAAAGCTGTTGCACAGCAAAGGGAACTATCAACATAGTGAAGAGGCAACCTAGAGAATGGGAAAAACATTTGCAGATAAAACTTCTAATAAGGGTTTATACCTAAAATATACAAATAACTCAAACAGTTCAATATTAAGAAAATAACTGAATTTAAAATGGGCAAAGAACCTGAATAGAACTTTTCAAGGGAAGTCATGTAAATGACCAATAGACATAAACATACAAGCACTACTAATAATTAGGGAAATGCAAATCAAAATGACAAAGAGCTATCACCTTGTACCTATTAGAATTATTCATCAAAATGACAAAAGATGGGCTTGGGATATAGCTTAGTTGGTAGAGTTTTTGCCTCGCAAGCACAAGGCCCTGGGTTCAATCTCCAGCACTGCCAAAAAAAAAAAAAAAAATGAAAAAAATGACAAAAGAATGTGCTGGTGAGGATCTGGAGAAAAGGGAACAATTGTTCATTGTTGGTGAGAGTATCAATTAGTACAGCCATTTTGGAAAATAGTAGGGAATTTCCTCAAAAATTAAAAATAGGACTAGAACTACATGTGATCCAGCCATCCCACTCTTGGTACCTATAAAAAAGAAGCAGTTTGTCAAATAAATATCTTTACTCCCATGTTGATTAGAGCATATTCTCAAGAGCCAATATATGGAATCAATCTGTGTCTATCCATGGATGAATAAAGAAAACATAGTGATATATATATATATATATATATATATATATATATATATATATCTCATATGAAATATACATATATTGATTATATGTATAATCAGCCTTAAAAAAAGGAAATCCTGTCACTTGTGACAATATGGGTAAACCTGGAAGGCATCATATACAGTGAAATAAATCAGGCACAGAAAGACAAATACTGTATAATCTCACTTATTGGCGAAATCTAAAATATATTTAACTCATAAGAGAGAATTATGGTTACCAGGAGCTGGAGGAGTACTGGGGAGATGGTAGTCAAAGATTAAAAATTTCAGTTAGACAGAAAGGGTTAAGTTCAAGATATCTACTTTAAAACATGGTCATTATAATTAATTACACTTGAAAATTCTTAAAAGACTAGATTTTAAATGTTCTCATCATGAAAAATGCCAACTATGTGAGGTAATACATATGTTAATGGGCTTGATTTAGCCAACTGACAGTATATATGAAAGCATGCTATAAACCACAAATATATAAAATTGTGTTCCTCAAATAAAATAAATAATTTGAAAATAAAATTAAAATTTTAAAAGGCATATCTGATAAAAGACTTTTCCAAAATACATGAAGAAATTTCAAAACTCAATAATAAAAAATGACATGATCAAAACCTTAACAGATTCCTCATCAAAGAAGATAAACAGATAGCAAATAAAGACATGAAAAGATGCTATAGATATATGTTGTGATGGAAATGCAAACTAAAACAAGATACTACTCCACACCTCAGAATGGACAAAATGTAGAACACTGACAACACCACTGGCAAGAATGTGAAGTGATAGGAAGTCTCATTCAGTATTGGTGGGAATACAAACTGGTACATTCACTTTGGAAGACAGTTAAGCAATTGCTTACAAACCTAAATATATTCTTATCATACAAGCCAGCAAAGAGGCTTCTTGAGATCTACACAGACTTGAAAACTTATTTCTACAAAAAAAATGCCCCAAACCTGAAAACCATTATTCTTCTTTAGTAGGTGAATGGATAAATGTTAGTCCACCCAGACAATGGAATATTATTTAGCACTAAAATAACTGAACTACCAAGTTATGATAGTTCGACATATAAAAAAGGAACATACATATTAATAAGTGAAAGAAGCCAATCTGAAAGGCTACATAATATATGATCCCAACTACATGAATTCTAGAAAAGGCAAAACTATGGATAGAATATAAATTTCAATGATTTCCAGGCATGGGGTAAGGTAAGGGATAAATAGGCATAGTTAGGAGGATTTTTGTAGTGAAACTACTCTGCATGATTATGTTATAATAAAGCTATTATACATTTGCCCAAACCCATGGAAAATACACCACCAAGAGTGAACTCTGATGTACACTATAAATTCTGGTTGATAATGACATCAAAGTAGGTGCAGCAATTGTAAGAAATATTCCACTATTGTGGGGGATATGTTAATGGAGTGGTTGTGTATGTGTGTGGACAGAGGTAATGGGGGAAAATCTCTGTACTTTCCTTTCAATTTTGCTCTTGAGCTTTAAATAACTCTAAAATATTGCAGTATGTTTTTTTTTTAAATGAAAACATTTGTTGCATGAACTACACTGAGAAAAAATAAAAAGAAAAATCACAGACCAGAAGAATATGTTTGCAAATCACATATCTGACAAATGACTTATCCAGAATACTTAAAGAACACACAAAACATAATAAAAAATAAACCAAACTAAAAATGTGTAATAAAATCTTTCTTTTGAAAACTTTTTGATCCTCATAAATTTTCCAAAAGAAGAATAACCTATGATTGACAATGGACAGTGTTTGCTGCTATTTTTTCCCCACCACTTCAGTGTTTTTTAATATAATGTCAGAAGGATCTTGGATTTCTTTCCCCTGTCTTTCCCACACTGGCTGTTGTTCTTCTCCCCCAAGTCTTTATAATGAGTGATATTCTTTTGGACTCTTTCTATTCTAACCTTGTTATTTTGTGGAGCATAGCCTTTAAGTGAATGCACATTCTCCTATATTCATGTTGCCTAAAGTGTTCTATATCTTCAATATCCTCTCACTAGCCCCAACTTAGATCTTACCAGTTTGTTATCAATTTTCACTGAAATATTATTGATGCCCAACTGTGTCTTCCTCAAGTAAAAAACTACATGTGTCCTGTCTACCCTTGTAGACATTTCCATTTCCCTAGACTGTAGGTATGTTGGCTACCCTGTGACCTCAGATTTCTGATGATATCAAAAAGACTTGTGAACTTCCATTTTGCCCAACTTTATTTTTTGTATTGTAAGGGTGCAAGGTAATGATGTTCTTCTCAGGTTATTACCTGAGAATTGTAATTTGCACCCATTTTTAAATGTACAGTTTTTATATAATATTCTTCATTTATTAAATGCCAGGCACTTTGTAAGCTACCTTACATGTGGTGAATCAATCTACATATTTGTGCAGAAATTAGAACCTATCCTCACTTTACAGATGTGTTTATGGGACTCAGGGAAATTAGACAGCTTTTGGTGGTAGTACAGTAAATGGAAGAGACCAAAATCAAACCTAGTCCTGTCTGCTTTTTATTATCTCTACTTTGCTATATTGCATCTCTTCAGGAGTTCAAGTCATTTAATTTCCAATCTCTTCTATTGCTACTTGGTAAGAAAGTTCACATTTCTTACAAGTAACCAGAGGCACAAAGAGGGTACAGACTAATGAAGGACTCATCTCTACTGGCAGTGCTGACTCTAGGGAATTTGGAGTAGGAGTTTGACAGCTTTCTCTAGGGGAGCTGGCAGGGATAGGTCTTTGCAAATGAGAACTTTGAAACATAAAATTGATATGACCAATCACTTACTTCACAGATGACTGGTTGCCCCTAAGAACAGGGGGTAGTTTATATTAGTCACAAATTGGAGAGTGGCATGGCAATCATCACGTTCTCTGAGTCCAGCTGCTAAACCTAGAGAGGCTATAGACACATCAACATCTACCAAGAAATGCTCTCTGTAAATCTGTGTGACAATCTACTGTTTTCACTTCCCTTTAGATAAGGGATAGATTTGCCATGCCAAAATGGAAAGCATATTGGCATATCTTGCTAACGTAAAAACCCAGGAAAATGGTACTGTCTTAGCGTAGGTGCAGGTGTGCAGTATATGAAGTAATTTGGGTGGCTAATATTTTCCATTTATTGCCTCTGGCTTTACTAATGGGACCTTCTATTTGAAGAGTCTTTCAATGGGACCTGTATTCACTCTTGCTTTTTGCAATTATCTTTTTTAAATTTTTAAATTTTTTAAATTTTTTAAATTTTTTATAAACTGCATTTTGATTCATTATACACAAATGGGGTACAACTTTTCATTTCTATGCTTGTGCATGAAGTAGAGTCACACCATTCATGTAATCATACATGTACATAGGGTAATGATGTCTGTCTCATTCCATCATTTTTCATACCTCCACCACCTCCCCCTCTCATTTCCCTCTACGAAATCTAAAGTTCCTCCATTCTTAAGACACAACACCAGTAAGGTATAGTAAGGGGAACAAATGTAGTAAGCAGTTAAGAGTAATAAGCAGAAGAATTTTAAAAATTAATTCAGAAATTCTTCCTTATTAGCTATGAAATCTTATCCTCAACCTCTCTGTTCCTTAGATTTTCCCTCTGTAAACTGAGCCTAATTAATATTAGTATTCTACTTTTTGGTTATTGAAAATTAAAGGAATCAATATATGTATAGCAGTTAAAACTGAGAACATAAAGTAATGGGCAAGCAATGTTTTTTATTATTACTACAACTATTATTATTATTATTATTATTAATGCTAATTCTAAAAGCAATGGAAATAGGGAGTAACCTAATGAAAATTGCATTTTCCAAAGGTGTTTTTCACAATTTTATAGCATATGTGGAAGAGAGAGAAGTTAGCGATGGCACTCCTGCTGCAACCTAAGAATTTGATGATATAGATCATAGAGTTGGCAAAAAAATTTGTAGAATAGAACTAAGGGTGAAACTCAGTTGTAGAGTGTCATCTAGCATTCATGAAGCTGTGAAATCAGTCCTCACCATCACAAAAAAAAATTAGAATGGAAGGAATAAAATACAATACGTTTTGGGAGGGGGAAATGTTTGATCATATTGTATGAAAGATGAAAGATAAAATTTGGGAAGCTGGGATAGTTGTGGAGTCAATTCCAGTAATGAAAAAAAATTAGTAAGGGGTGATTATTGGTAGGATATTGGAGAGTATATTAAATTTGAAATGACATTTAAACACCAAAGAGAAATGTCCTTTGTATGACTGACAATGTGGAATAAAACAGGGAAAGAGAAGTTTGCATTGGATGTGTGATATCTAAGAATTATCTGTATTTAGGTAGTTCCTAAAATCATGTATGAATCTCAGTTTCCTTCTAAAAGCTTCTAAAAGCTGTACTTGTTCCAAAATATAGACTTGGAACTGAAAATGAGGATTTCAGGATGAATAAAGAATGCTGATTTACATAAAATTATTCAAACAACCAAGGAGAAAATGAGATGCATAACATAGGCATAATAAAATCAACATGAACAACCTGTCTAATGGTGTATTCTGATCCCTGCAACAATTGCCCAAATTATACTCCAATCTAGATATTGCCTCTACATGAATAAAGTAAACAATAATAAAGTACTCATTTTTGAAACGCTGTGTCACTCACCTAAAGTAAAACTATGTTTAAAAAGTTAGAGTTTCATAGATATACATAAAGGTAGAATTCACTATGGTATACTCATATATGTATATAGATAATTTGTCAATTTTATACTGCAGTTTCTCCTTTCCCTCCTCTGTACTCCCTCCACTTCAATACCCTTCCTCAACTCCACTGAATAATGATAATGCACCAATAAAAACATTAAAAAAAGAGTTTCAATATGGAATAAAATAATATTGTCTCATTCCTTAGAAAATTGGTCATTATTGTCACTGTCTATAATTCTCTATAGATGCATTTCATTTTGTGAAATAGAAGAATTCCTAAAAACTCATATGCAAATACATTTTATTTTAAATATATTGGAATAGCTTCATGATTTACAAGAAATCTATTTTACCAGTAATTTTAATTTAGGAAAATGTCAATTTTAGTTTCTTAAATAAGGCATATTGACATACAGATCAAAAATAGTGAGCTATTGATAAACCTAATCAGTCCATCCACCTTTCTCTAGAAAGAGCTTACTTCTACATCCACAACTAACACAAGGGGAGGGGAACTTACAGAAGTTCCTCTAGTTTAGGATTACACAGTCCTGATCATGGTTAATTGAACCAGATGAGGAATCCTGATTACAATTAATCTAATAAGAATTGTTCCCTGGGGTATTTGGAATTCAAAATTAACATTAGTCTCTAACTGAAAATGTAAAATGTACATTAGGAGTTGAAGGACAGCTATAGTTTATTGAACAGAAGAAGAGAGAATGAGAATAAAGCAATCAGATATAAGAAAAAATAACAGTTGAATGATTAATACTTCTGAAACCTTTTTGGCCCCAGTTCCTTTCTGAGGCCTGGGTAAATTCCTGTCCTTTAGATTACTAAGACTATTCCTTATCCTTACATTGTATTCCTACTTCTATGTTTAAGCTGGTGTGGTTTGAATTTGTGCTACTTACAACAAAAGGGTCTTCATTAATGGAATAATTGATATCAAGTAAGAGGAAGCAGTTGCCAGAATGTGGAATAAGTGGAATCACTATAAGGTGAAGCACAGTCTGTAGATGGGAACCTGGCTATCCATGAAAAGAGCTATGAAAGCAGGTTTGTAGACTATCCTTTCCCTCTTGGCATATGTCCAGTTGTACAACATAAGTGAAATTCAATGGAAAATTGCTACAAATTTCAGGATAAAATAAAAGAATGTTTTGTTACTGCATGTGGTGTTCACTAACATTGCAACAAAAAGAGAAGGTCAAATCTAGGGGAATCAAACCAGAAACCTACAGATACAAATTGGATTTCCTAACCAAAATCTCTGAAGTGTAGATTAAACAAAAATGATTCATATGTAGATTGCTGCATTAAAAGTAACTGTATCCCTGATTTCCCTCGTTCTTAGAATAAAATTGTTTTACCAACAGGCAAACTGGAAACCTGGAAATTTCAATGAGAAAATCAAGGAGGAGCTAGAGACCAGAAAACTAAAAGTTTCAGGATATTGGTATTTATAATGACTTGTTGACAAGACCCAAAAGCTCAGGAAGCAAAATTAAAAATGGGCAAATGGAACTACAGCAAATTAAAAATTTTCACATCTATGGAAACAATCAACAGAATGAAAAGACAACCTATCAAAGACAAACTCTCCAAATAGAAGAAAATATATTCAAACTATTTATATAATAAGGAATTGATATTCAGCATATATAAGGAACAGAAAAAAATTAATAGTAAAATAGCCCTATTAAATAATGGGCAAAAGATCTAGATAGACATTTCTCAAAACACACACACACACACACACACACAAACATATACACAAATGCCTAAGTGCTATATGAAAAAATAAATGACAATATTTCTACTCATCTGGAAATTGCAAATCAAAACCCTGATGAGATATTACCTCACCCCAGTAGCAATAGCTTCAAACAAAACATCAAAGTTAACAAGCATTGGCCAGGTTGTGGAGAAAAAAGGATCTTTATATACTATTGCTAGGAATGTAAATTATAGCTCTAATGGAAAACAGTATGGTGGTTCTGCTAAAAGTGAAAAATATAACTATCACATGATTCAGCTATCTCACTACTTGTATATATTCAAAGGAAATCAGTATATCAGAGATACATCCACACTCCCATATTCAATGCAACACTATTCACAATAGCCAAGATATGGAAATCAACCAAAATGTCCAAAATTGATAAATTAATAAAGGAAAGGTGATACATGCAGAAACACACACAAATACACTTACAAACACACACACACACACACACACACACACACACACATACGACTATTTTTCATCCATATAAAGAATGGAATCTGTCATTTTCAGCAATATAGATGGAACCAGAAATCATTATGTTTAGTGAAATAGGCCAGGGACAGAAAGATCAGTACTTCATTATCACTCATATGTGGAATCTAAAAGAATGAATCTCATAGAAGTTGAGAATAGAATTGTGATTGATTACCAGAGGCTATGAGTACTAAGTTTAACTTAGATAGGAATAAGAAGTTTTGGTGTTCTATTGTACCATAGGGTAGCTATAGATTACATTCATATACTGTGTCTCTCAAAAAGCTAGAAGAAAGGATCTGTATTTTTTATCATGAAGGAATTATTGAAGTGATCAATATGTTTAACTTGATTTAAACACTTAACAATGTAAACATATCTCAAAACATTACATTGTATCCTGTTAATATTATGCTTTTAAATGTAAATTTAAAAATTTCGAAAGAAGGCCCAATTGAAACAGCTTCTTCTAACATATTTTCCTCTGTGGTACTTAGAACCGATTTATTCCAACCAATGTTAAATATGTCCCTCAACTTAAGTTGGAATGCAAAATAGAGACATGATTATAATTCTGAGACAATTTATTGTAGAAAACCCACTGACTAAATCATTTATTCATTTATTCATTCTTTCATTCTAAATTGAAGTTAAGAACACTACCAAACTAAATTGCCTGGATTTTTAGCATACATCCACTCCTTAGCAGTGTGATTATAGGTAAATTGTTGATTCCCTGTTTCTTGGTTTTATTGTCTGAAAAATAGGTATGAAAATTATCTTTCTCTCATGGGAGTTTTAAGGAATAATACAAATAAATAGTGCAGCATAGTACATATTATTTAGTAAGAAAGCAATAAATCACTATCTTATTATCATCATCATAATCTCATAATTACTCCTAAATGTCTCTCCTGTACCAGTCACTATCCCAGGTGCTAGGGATATAGCAATAAGAAGACAAACAAGATTCTTATTTTTTGAAGGAAGACAGAAGAACAACAAAACTAAATGAATAAAAATAAAACATAATTATAGGCAAGTCTTTTACAACTGAGCTACATCTCCAGCAAATGTAATTCTAAATAAAATTAACTGTCATAAGGCAAAGTAAAACAGGATACTGAGATAGATGTGGGAATCATTGTTGAAGAATTAAATAGGATAATCAGGGAAGTTCTCTGTCCTACTTCATTCTGGATACTTTGACAAAACAGTTTGGAGTGGGTGTTTTATAAACAGCAGCAATTTATTGCTCATAGTTCTGGAGCCTGTGAAGTTCACAATCAAGGTTCCAACAGAAGTTGAAGTAAAAAGTTGAAGTTACAAGTTTTATTACTTGAAATAAAATTTTGATGATTTTCATTTTCTAGGAAGACACAACAGAGTTACCTAGTTTTGTCACTTATTAGCAACATAGCCTTTGGTAAGTACTTGATTTCTATGAATCTTAGTGTCTTTCCTGATTATGAAACACTGGGAATTGCACCAACCTTACACAGGGGTTTAGAGTTGAGTTGGATACTTTGTTTATTCATGCAACAAATAGTTATAGAGCTTTTACTAGGTGCCAGGTACTGTTACAGATGCTGAATTTATAGCAGTGTCTATAATGAAGTTCTGGTTGTTTTGAAGTTACCATTCAAATCAATAGATACATAATAAAATAAGTACAGGTTTATTATAACACGAGCTATAAATAAGGACAAACAGAGTAAGAGAAGAGAGTGGTCAAGGAAAGCCTGACTGAGAAGTTGTCTGATTTCTTGGGCAGAGATCTGAATGAAAAAAGGAAGCGAACCATGCAAAAACCTAGGGAAGAGATTTTTGAACAGAGAAAACTCCAGTTTCAAAGTCCCAAGATAGAGTCCTGCTTGGTGTATTTAAGACACATCAAAGGCTTCATGGTTTGAGGTCAAAGAACAAAAACAGTGATAGGAGATGAGATGAGAGAGATACCCTGGGGCAAGATCATATAGAACAACGTAGGCCAATGTAAGAATTTGAAGGAATGACATGATCTGAATTACATTTTCACAGGAAAACTGGTTTCTAGGTAGAAATTAGACTTCTGGATGTTTTATGTTTGATATGCATTTTAGACCTAAAATTAAAGATTCATAAATATATGAAAGAACCAGCATCAAAACTGAAGGTCTGACATGCTAGAGGAGGTATTATGCTCCTTCCTCATTTGAGAAAAGCTGACTAAAACAGATGGATAGAATCATGGGGAGATACTGATACATGATAAAACGAGTAAAATGGCAATAGAAAGTAACATCCAGGTGGTAAGCATTTAGGTAAGTATATTGTTTTCAAATTTGCTATGTTTGAAATTTTTAGTAAATAAATGCTATACAAAACATTACAAGATCACTTCCTCTCCAAACAACTTACAAAGATATTAGGCAATTAAAAATATTTTCAAATAACAAAATCATGCTCAAAAATAACATAAGCATCAATGGAGCAGAAACAGAACAGAAACATACCTTGATATGGGGAAGTTAGATCTCTAAATGGAGTATTTGGGTACACTAGTCTCGGAGACTATAAGCAGAAAGAAGTGGCACAGAGCTCAATTCTATAGGTTGAGACTGAAACTCTCCATTCTCTCTGGGAATTAAGGCTGGGAATCTGGTGCATGGAGTCTCCTACTTTCTCACAACATCACTACCAAATTCTATAGTCACTTCAAGTGGCTATTGCCAGTGTCAATCCCTTGTCAGAAGAGGCAAGAGAGAGAAAAATCATCATCTGCTTTTGAATAGTCTCTGTAATTTTCCTCAAGAATGGGAGCTCACCAGTCAAAATGCTGAGATGCAGTTTTAATCTACAATATGGTGGGCTTGGTAGAGTCAAGTGTAAAATTCTAAACATGAAAGAATCACAAAAATTAAGACAAGTGATGAAAGCCTTATCCAAGATAAACTTGTAAGATTCCACAGCAGATAGGAAAGTGAGTGCCAAAGAAAGTAGCTAACAAATGGGAAATATATTCTTAGGATGTTTCAAAAAATAGAACAATCTTCCATAAGGAATACTTAAGTGATTATGTTTAATGATAAATATAAGGAATTTTCACACACCTGAAAAACTATGTCTACCAAAATTCTGTGCCCAACATTATACCTAATGATACATCTCAAGTACATGCATGAAAATCAGCATACAAAACAGATTCCTGCTAATATCATACTACACAACATTTTATTTAACAGGCTAATATATAAGAATAGAAGAAATCAGATTTGCTGAAATTAGAAAAACTAATTTGTTCTTTACCATTGAAATTATTTTGAAATTGCAAATTTAAGAGAATCTACTGATAAATTCCTATAAATAATTATTTTATCAAATTTGCTGAATACAAAATCCAATAGCAGTTAATAACAGCATAAGATATTATCAGTGATTAATTTGACAGTGTAATAGTGAAATATATATCCCTGTTCATAATAGCAAAAACCTCTACAACTATGGTATTCTTAGAAATATATTTGGACAGATGCTGTATTATGAAATGTTAATTTTCCCTTGTAGTCCTATAAATTTAATGCTGTTCTAATCAAAACAGTAAAAAAAGTTTTCATTGACTAGACCATGTATAGAAGAATGATTTTACCCCACATCAAGACTTATCATGAAGCTAGAGTAATTAAAAGTGTGATATTAGTACAGCAATGGAAAAACAAACCAATGGAACACAATGAAGAACTAGAAATAGACTCAAACTCATGAGAATATGACAGAAATGGTTTATGTATCAATAGTAAGTACAGACTTTTCAATAAATCATATTGGGGAAATTGGTCCCTCCTTGGTAAAATAGGTTCCTTTCATATAATGTATCTCAAAATAAATTACAAGAGTTTTAAAGTTTTCCATATAAAAATGATTAAAACCATTATAATAAATGTTAGGAGAACACTGTTATGCTGGATAGCAGGAGTCAGCAAACTTTCTGTAAAAGGATATTCAATAGTTTAGAATTTAGATATCAAGTACAGTTACTCTCATTTATTTTTAGAACTCTTAAAATGCAACAAATTTTATCTCATGGGTTATTTATAAACAAGCTGCTGCCTGTCTGTATGTAATCCCTTACCATAATTTTCTGACCACTAACATATGCAATAAAGAGGACTTGTTTTTTGTTTTTTTTTTCTAACCTACTTCTCTGGTCCTGAAGTATCAGTCAGTCATCTGGTGCACTATATAGCCTGTCACTTTATATTTCCAATTCTAAGTTAAATGCTTTGAGAACATTAAAAAAATTCCACTACCTAGTATTATACTGCTTAT
>JAJEJO010004358.1:0-10372 GCA_020662805.1 Glaucomys volans
GTGTTTAATTTATTGTGCAGAAGCCTTTAAGTTTAGTTTGATGTAATCCTTGTCAATTTTTCTTTTCATTCCCTGTGCTTTTGGGTTCTTGTCCAAAAAATCCTTACCCATTCCAAAGTCCTGAATAATTCCCCTGTGTTTTGTTCTGGAAATTTCATGGTTCCAGGTCTCACATTTTATGGCTTTAATCCATGTTGAATTGATCTTTGCATCTGGTGAGAGATAGGGGTCAAGCTTTAGTCTTCTGTATATGGATATTCAGTTTTCCAACACAACTTACTGAAAATACCCTGTTTGCCAGTGTATGTTCTTAGCACCTTTGTGAAAAACTAGGTTACTGTAGATACTGTGGATATGTGAATTAGCTTTGAGGCTCTCTATTTTATTCCATTGGTCTATGTGTCTATTCTATGCCAATACCATGATGGTTTGATTACAGCTTTGTGTAGGGACACACCTTAAGATGGCGACCGCAACAACACCACCCTCGGGGCATAAGCCCCCCTCACCAGTGGTACCACCTAGGTGGTGGTCTAGGATTGGCCCATTCGACCTCTGTGAACGTGAGCAGCTCTGGCCACCATCAAATCTTAGGAGACCTTTGCCCTGCAGGCTTTGATGTGTGCTGCATGGGCTGTTTACCTTTAAGGTGATTGGCCCTGCAGGTATCTCCTCTCCTTTCTTTGTTTCTTTCCCGCTCACTCGCCCCCTTATATATCTGCTCTCCTCCGCCATTAAACTGAGATTCTTTCTGGACAGACTCCCGGCTGGTGTGCGTTTTTCAGCCGTCGACACTCACCATCCTGCCTGAACCCTGTGCCCCCCCGCTGACTGGTCCGGGGAGGGCACCCAACCTTTGTTGTTCAGTGCGGAAGGAACAACAGCTTTGAAGTGTGTTTGGAAGTCAATAGTGTAATTCCGCCTACTTTGTTCTTTGGGCTCAAAATATTTATGGCTATTTAAAGTATACTTGTGGTTCTGTATAAATATTAGAGTTATTTTATTTATGTAAAAGAATAAAAGAATGGTATCAAAATACCATTGGTATTTTGATAAGTATTACACTGAAACTATAAATCACTTTGGATAGTATGGACAATTTATTAATTTATTCTTCCAATCCATAAACACAGGATGTCTTTCCATTTTCTGTGTCCTTCTCAATTTCTTTAATTAATGTTTAATAAATTTCCTTATAGAGATTATTCACCTCTTTGGATTATTTATTCAATTTATTTTGTTTTTTAAAATTTATTTATTATAAATGTTATTGCTTTCTTGATTTCTATTTCAGGTAATGTACTCTTGCATGTAACAACACTACTGATTTTTGCATGGTGATATTTTTTTCTGCAAATTGCCTGAATTAATTCATTATTTCTAACAGATTTTTGGAGGAGTTTTTGGGTTTCTATATATGAGATCATGTTTTCTGCAAACAGTGACAATTTGCATTTTCTTTTTCAAGATGCATGCCCTTTCTTTCTCTTGTCTAATTGTTCTGACTAGGATATATAGCACTCTTTCAAATAAAACATATGAAAGGGGATATCTTTGTCCTTTTCCAGATTTTAGAGAGAAAATTTCTAGCTTTCTTTATTCAATATAATATTAGTTGTTGGCTTATTGTAATAAGTGAGCTTTACTATGTTGAGGTACAGCCCTTGTCTGCCTAATTAATTCAGAATTTTACCATGAAGGGATGCTGACTCTTAATAAGTGCATTTTCTGCTTCAATTGAGATGACCTATGGTTTTTGTCCTTAATTCTGTTGATATGGCATGAGATGTCTGACACATGTATTGAATAATCCCTGCATCTATGGGATGAATACTACTTGATCATGATGAATAATCTTTTTAATGTTCTGTTGAATTTCATTTAATTGTATTTTGTTGAGAAATTTTTCCTCTATGTTCATCACAGATATTGGCCTAGAGTTTTCTTTACCTTTTTTGGTATCAGGGATTGAACCAAGGGCACTTAAACATTGAGCCATATTCTCAGGACCTGCTTCCCTTTTGAGATAGGGTCTGAGGCTGTCTTTAAACTTGGGATCCTCCTGCCTCAGCATCCTGAACTGCTAGGATTACTGGCCTGCACCTGTGTACCTGGTTTAAAGTTTTCTTGAATGCTGGGTC
Source organism: Glaucomys volans (assembly GCA_020662805.1). Classification (NCBI taxonomy): domain Eukaryota; kingdom Metazoa; phylum Chordata; class Mammalia; order Rodentia; family Sciuridae; genus Glaucomys; species Glaucomys volans. The sequence goes on from JAJEJO010004358.1 coordinate 2,142, forward strand.
CTCATCTGCTTTTGATACCAAGGTAATACTGCCCACATAGATTGTGTTTGGAAGAATTCCTTCCTCTTCTATTTTTTTAATAACTTAAGGAGAATTGGTGATAGATATTAAAATATTTTGTATGATTTAACATAACCATGAATTTTCAAATGACCTATCTTTGAGATCACTAATTCTTCTGTTTGATCTTTCCTGCCATTGATATCTTCTATCCTGTTTTTAACTTCACAGTAAATTTTGGCTTAAAATTTTCTGATTCTTTCATTTCTTTCATCCTTTTACATATCTCTGTTAGAATATTGAAACATCTCTCTGCACTTTCTTCAAGATTGTTCAGTTTCTTTAAAATATCTGTTTTAAATATTCCATTTGAGAGTTCTCTTGTATTGATTCATGCCTGTTCAGTTTCTGGTACTTTATTTTGACTACTAGGTGAGGTCACGGTTTCCTCAAAGCTCTTGATGTTTGCTGACATGTGACACTGTCTGGGAATTTAAAGATCAGGTATTTATTCCAGTCTTCCTAATCTGGCTTTGTTTATGCCTGTCTTTCCCCAAATCCTAAGCAAACTGCTTACGTTTTTGAAGCCTGGAGTAACTTCCCCCATTTTTTGTTCATTTAACAAAAAGTTGTATATATTTAAAGTGTACAATTTAATGTTTTGAAATATTTAAATATTATGAAATGGCAAATCAAGCTATTTTATGTATCCATTTTATTTCAAATGCTTATATATTTTTAGTAAGAACAGTTAAAATCTACTCTCAATAATTTTCAAGTGTACAATACATGATTATTGACTATAGTCAGCATGTTACACAATAGATCTCTTGAACTTGTTATTTCTGACCAAATGAAGTTTTGTACTGTCCAGTGTAACAATTTAGTCAGAGAAAACCAAAGCGGTCAATGAGGAATGAATAAAAGACAGACAAACACACAGAATAAAAGCTGCAACCAAATGGGTAATCAAGCCCTGGTGAGGTTTGTTCAACCCAGTGGAGTTCAGCAAGTTTATTAGATAGGTTTTATCATCAAAAGGTTATTTGTGAGAAAACACTAGCAAAACAGGCAGTCTGAAGGATGCAGCAAAACCTGTGAGACATGAAGTCATCTTGTTATGCCCAGAATTTTCTGCCCCCTGGGATTGGAGGTCTGAATGCAACGTTCTGACTGTTAGAGCTACACCTTCACATATAGCCACCCATTGCTGGCATTACCATAGCAACTGGGAAATCATGATCTGTGCCTTGCACAAGCAGCTCCCAGAGCAAATGCAGCCATAAGGGAATCAGAGATGAGGGTTCGGGTCACCACTCTCCAGGAAGTTTCATATTCTTTCACAAACATCTGCCTAATTCCTTTCTCATCTCTTTCCTGTGGCAACCACTATTTTACCCTCTGCTGAAATGAAATCAACATGTTCAGCTTTCAAATATAGGTAATATCATGTGGGATTTTTCCTTCTGTACCTCAATTATTTTATTTCACATAATTTCCTCCAGTTTTGTCCATGTTTTCACAAATGATATATTTCCTCCTTTTTGAATATCAGAATAGTATATACATATATATGAATATATATCCATTATTTTATTTATCTGTTAATTAGGTAATAGACAATTAGCTTGAATCCACATCTTGGCTATTATAAATAATTCTACAGTGATCATGGGAGTACAGATATTTCTTTGACATACTGATTTCAATTTTTTTGGATATATACCTGGAAGTGAAATTGCTCGATTATATGGTAGTTCTATTTTTAATTTTTGGTGAACTCTCCATACCTTTTTCCACAATGCCTGTGCTAATTTACATTCCCACCAATACCCCGGTACATTTGTTATTAATCCCTTATCTAAACTATGGTTTACAATGTTTTTCTCCCATTTCTTTGGTTCTCTTTGTACTTTGTTGATTGTCTCTTTGCTGTGCAGAAACTTTTAGGTAGATATAGTTCCATTTGTTTATTTTTGCTTTCATATACTGTGCTATAGGTATCATAGGCATGAATATATTGCCAAGAACAATGTCTTCAACATTTTCCCATATGACTTTTCCTATATGTTATAGCATAACCACATATAGTATAATGCATAGGAAAACCTATAGGTTTTAAGTTTAAACCTTTAATCAATATTCAGATGACCTTTGTATATGAATAGAAACAAAAGTCCAATTTCATTACTTTAGCATGTAAATATCCAGTTTTTCCAATACCATTTGTTGAAAAGACTACTCTCAACTGTGGCCTGTGTGGTGAGGAAATGAGTAACCCTCAGAGGTGTGGGCCAGCTGGAAATAAAAGGCTTCAAAAGTGGTATTGTGATGAAAACAAAAGAAAAAATATATTTTGAAAGCAAGGGCTTGACCAGTAGAAAAGACCTTATGGGTCTGAGCCTAACAAAGGGAAAAGCCTGTGAACACTTTATTTATAGTGAAACACACCAAAGGCATTTATTGTGAGGAGGGGTTCTTCAAGGTAAACAAGAAGTGAGAGGCTGTGTGTGTGGAAGTTGGTAAGATTGGGGACTTACTACTTGTACAGTAATTCGTCCTCCTTCAGGCAGGTGGTGCCTCAAAGTTAGTTGGGGCACTGGTATCTCCTTTTACATCCAGGGACTTTTGTTTGAACTTAGGGTTGTCTGAGCCAATAAATAGGCTTCACAGAATTCTCTTTTTGCAGGATGTTTGCCAAGGCAATGGAGCAGTCTCAGACCAGTGAAATAATACCAAGAGTTCTCCAAGGGGCTAACCTATGCTTAGAGATGGCTCAGACATGCCCACAATTCATTCAGGGCTTCCAACAGACAACTCTTTCCCCATTGTTTGTTCATAGCATTCTTGTCAGCGATAAATTGGCCAAATATGTATGACTTTATTTTTGGTCTCTCTATTCCACTTGTTTGTACCCATTTGTCTTTATGCTGTTGCCATGTTGTTTTAATTACTGTAGGTACTTCAATATTTTAGTTCTCAAGTGTTTTGACTAAGAGATTTATGTGATTCCATTTGAATTTTAGGATCATTGTTTCTATTACTATAAACTACTTTCTTGAATTTTATTAGATTTTAGTCAATCTATGTATCACTTTGGACAGTATAAACATTTTAATATTATTGATTCTTTTTATATGGTATTCATGTGATATGATTATATACCTATAATTGTATAATGATAGTACATTGAAGTTAACATGTCCATGTTAAAATTTCTTTTGTGTGGTCAAAACAATACAGTCTAACTTTCTTAGGTAATTTCTTATATATATAATACATTATTATACACCATGTTGTGTATTAGGTTTCCAGTACTTATCTTACAAATGAAAGTATCTCCACACGCCAATTCCTTGAAATCATCATTCTTCTATTTGACACTATAAATTTGACTTTTTAAACAAATCCTCCATATACAAGTGAGATCACACAGTATGTTTATAACTGGCTTATCTTCAAATAGCATTTCAGGAGGCTGAGACAGGAGGATTGCAAGTCTGAGGTTAGCCTTAGCAACTTAGTGAGACCCTGACTCAATTTTTTTTAAAAAACTGGGATTATAGATCAGTGGTAGAGCATCCCTGAGTTCAATCTCTGGTGCAGCAAAAAGAAAAAAGAATAGTGATTTCTTTTCCTTTGGATATATCCTTCAGTAAAATTGCTGTATCATATAGTAGTTTCAGTTTTAAGTTTTTGAGGACCTTCCATACTGATTTCTGTAATGACTGTTTTTCATAATGTCTATTTCCCATTCACAGAGTACAATCTCTTCTCTGTATTCTCACCAACAGTTATTATCTTTCTCGAATTTTATACTAGCCATGCTAATAATTGATAGATGAGGTCTCTTTGGTTTTGATTTGCATTTTCATGATGGTTGGTGGTGAGCATCTTTCCATATAACTGTTTACTATTTGTATGTCTTTGGAGAAATAGATGTTCAGGTCCTTTGCTCATTGTTTTAGTCAGTTTTTTTGCTGCTGTGAGCAAAGGATATGATAAGAATAATTTTAAAGAGGAAAATTGTATTTTGGGGCTCATGATTTCAAAGGTCTCAGCCATAAGCAGCTGGCTTTATTCCTTATGGCTCAAGGTGGGGCAGAACATCATGGCTGAACAGTGTAGTGGAGGGAAGCTGCTCACATGATGATCAGGAAGCAGAGAGAGACATCACTGGCAAGATAAAAAATATACACCACAAAACATGCCCCCAATGTTTACCTTCTCCAACCACACCTTGTCATTGCCCAATAGGCTGAAGAACAGTGTGGTTGTGTTGACCAGGATGATAATTATGCATGGGCTCCGCAACATGGACATCCACTCACCAAGACTGATCTGGCTACAGCCACTACCATTGCTAAATTTTCTAGCTGCAGAGACTGGCTCTAGGCCTGCTATATGGCATCATTCCCTTGGAAGATCAGCCAGCAACCTGGTGGCAGGTTGGTTATATTGGACCACTGTCATCATGGAATTGGCAGTGGTATGTCCTTACTGAAATCAATACTTATTCTGGGTATGGATTTGGCTTATGTGCACATAATCCTTCAGTCCAAACCACCATCCATTGACTTACAGAATGCCTTAGCCATTGTCATGGTATTCTGCACAGCATTGCTACTGACCAATGAACTTACTTCACAGTGAAAGAAGTGTGGTGATGGGCTCATGCTCATTGGATATATGGTCCCCACCATCTTGAAGTAGCTGCTTTGATAGAACTGTGGAATGGACTTTTGAAGGTAGTTTCAGCACCATTTACATTATACCTTGCAGGGGCAGGGCAAGATTCTCCAGAAGGCTGTATATACTCTAAATCAGAATCCATATATGGTACTATCTCTCGTGTTGCTAGGATTCGTGGTCTAGGAATCAAGGTGTAGAGAGAGAAATGGTACCACTATTTCCCTAGTGACCCACTAGAAAAGTTTTTGCTTCCTGTCTCCTCAACCTTATGCTCTGCTGGCCTGGAAGTCTTAGTTCCAGAGGGAGTAATGCTTCTGCCAGGAGGTACAACAATGATTTCATTAAACTGAATGTTAGGACTTCCCACTGGCCAATTTGCGCTTCTCCTGCCTCTGAGTCAACAAGCTAAGAAGGGAGCTATAATGTTGGTGGGGTGATTAATCCCAAGACTTAAAGAGAAATTGGACTATTACTCCACTATGGAGATGAGGAATGTGCTCTTGGAGTTCAGGAAATCCCTTAGGGCATCTCTTGGTATTATCATGTCCTGTTATTATGATCAATGGGAAACTACAACATTCCAATCCAGGTGTTGGGAGCCATGAAGGACACATCAGCTAAGAGAGAAACAAAGCTTAACTGGCAGGCTTAGTCTAGGGAAAGGACACCTAACTCTTAAGCTGCTCCTCACTTCCTGGAGTGCAGACACAACCTGAGGCCTTGGGGCCTTACCAGAGGTAATGATGGCGAATTGGACCACCACTGGGAATTGACCCACAATAGTTCTGTAAACGTGATCAGTTCATGCCCATTGTACCTTCATACGGGAGCTAACTTTCATGAACCATTTATGGCCTGCTAACTTTTAAGCTGATTGGTCCCCTCCTGGCCCTCACCCTGCATAAGATATGTGTGACTTCCTCAATAAACGAGTTCCTGCTGTGACTGGTCTCCCTGATGCGTCTTATTGTCCTCCGCTGGAGGGCTGGGTGTGGGCGGTCAGCCGGCCTTTGCCTTTCCCAGTCCGGCCTTGTCGGAGCGTGCTTCTTTCCCCTTTTCACAGGTTGAGAGGGGCAAAGGGGCTAAAACCCCCAACATCCAGGTAGGATAATAAATGTCTCAGATGCTTCAGGAATGAAAGTGTGGGGCACACCTTCAAATAAAGAACTGACATATGAAGAGGTGCTTGCCAAGGGTAGAGGAATACAAAAGGTGTGGTAGAAGAAGATAGTTATAAGTACCAACTATGGCCACATGACCAGTTACAGAAAAAAGGATTGTAATTGCCATTAACTCTTTTCCTATTCTATTAAGAATATGTTTGTGCATATTTACATTTGCATAAAGGGGACATGTTTGTTACTCTCTTGTTATTCATTAATCATGTAATATAGTATTGATTGACTTAATATCAGTCCTTAAAGTGATATTAACCATACATTAGAGTATATAAGTCATGGGATGTTAGAACAGTAAGTTTCAAAAAAGTTTTCCCCCCTCCTCTTCTGGAGAAGGTACTAGTATGTTTTTGATTATTCAAAGGATAGTTATATCATGTTAAGTGGAATTATGATCTTGTTATTGTCTTTAGAGATTAAGTGTGATTTAAACGTCATGTTTGGAAATCGAGTTGACCAGAGGTGGACTTGTAATGACTAATCAGAATTGTCAGCTTGATTGGATTAAGAAATGCCTAAGGTTAAGAGGCTGCTGGGTGTGTCATTGTCATTGTATCTAGGAATGCCTGGCATGTGGGACATTGAACTGAAGTGGAGACCCTAAGTAGAGGGAGTAATGCTTCTGCCAGGAGGTACAACAATGATTTCATTAAACTGAATGTTAGGACTTCCCACTGGCCAATTTGCGCTTCTCCTTTGCATGAACGATGGACAACATCGTTCAATAGGTTGGAGGCTTGGATGCAGTCAAAATTGGAAGAACAAGGAAGCCGCAGCAGATGCAAGCTTGATTCTTGAAGAATAAGTACTTGTATTGCTGCTGCAATTTTCTGAGGATATCAGACTCCAGTTCCTTGTCTCTTCCAAAGGAGACTTTGCCACTGATTCTCCAGGGAGCTTCTAGGCCTTTAGTCCCAGACTCCTGTAGCCTCATTGATTCCTCTTGTTCTGAGGCTTCAGCATCTTGGATTGTGCAGCTATGGTGCCTCAAGATCTCCACCCTACTGACTGCCATTGTGGGTCTATCCCACTTCTCCATATATAAATATATATATAAATAAATAAATGTGTGTGTGTGTGTATATATATATATATATATATATATATTTCTGTTGGTTCTGTTCCTATAAAGAAGTCTAATACACTCATTTCTTAAAGTTTATTTATTTATTTGTTATTAATTTGCATAAATTCTGTATATGTTTTGGAAATAATCCCTTATCAGATATATGGTTTGCAAATAATTTATCACACTATTTATGTTGCCTTTAAGTTTTGTTGCTTGATTTCTTATCTGTAAATAAATATTTATTTTGTTGAAATTCAACTTATGTATTCCTTTTTACCTTTGTTGCTTGTACTTTTGGTTTCAAAACTAGAAAACTATTTCTTGACCTATGTGAAGGTTGATTTCCATAATATTATTCTAGAATTTCTAAGAGTTTATTTTTTAACATTTAAATAGTTGATATATCTTGATCCAATTTGGTGTATTGCAGAAGGAAATAATCTAATTTCTCTGTTTTCTATGTGGATACTCAGTTTTCCTGTATTTGTGGATGAGAATATCAATTGCTTATTCTTGACACCTTTGTCAAAAATGTGTTGACTGTATGTCCACGAATCTATTTCTGGGTTGTCTATTATAGTTTTCCATTGTGTATGTTTCTAAGGCACTAATATATTATTTGGATTACTGTAAGTTTCTACCTAATTTTAAAATGAGATTATCTGATGTCTCTGGTTGTTTTGTTTTGTTGGGTTTGGTTTAGGATTTCTTGGCCTCATTTTGGACTTTTTGTGTTTTCAAACAAATTAAAGATTTTCTCTACTCCAATGAAGAATATAATTGGAATTTTTATAGCACTGTAATGAATCTGTAGAGTACTATGAGTACTTTGGATATTTTAACATTTGTTCTTCTGATCCATTAGTATGTGTTATGTTATCATTTACTCCTCTCTCCTTATTTATTTTATAAATATTTTATAGTTTCTAGTGTAGAGATTGCTCACCTCTTTGATTAAATGTACTTTTAAACACTTTTTGTAGTTATTGTAAATTGGACTCTCTTCTTGATGTGTTTTTTGGATAGTTCATTATTAATGTATGGAAATGCAACTGAGTTTTAAAAAAAATTATAGTCATAGATGGACAGAATGCCTTTATTTTATTTATTTATTTTTATGTTGTACTGAGGATTGAACCCAGTGCCTCACATATGCTAGGCAAGTGCTCTTCCACTGAGCTACAGCCCCAGAACACAACTGATTTTTTATGTTGATCTACTTTCTGCAGTTTATTGAAAATTTTTATTAGCTATAATAGCTTTTGCTGAAGACTTTAGGATTTCCATATATA
>JAJEJO010004358.1:10382-31004 GCA_020662805.1 Glaucomys volans
AGCTATAATAGCTTTTGCTGAAGACTTTAGGATTTCCATATATAATGTCATCTATGGAGATAATGAACTTTTTCCCTTCTGGCTTTTCATTCCCATGTTTATGTGTCCTTAAAGGTAACATGTGTTTCTCATAGGTGGTGAATATTTGAGGTCAATCTTTTAAAGGTTTCTTCAACAGTCTGTATTTGATTATATATTTTAATCTTTTACATTCAAGATAATTAAGTAAAGAGTTACTATTGCTATTATATTCATTGTTTCCTAGTCTTTTTGAAAATACTTTTTTTCTGTCTTTCATGCTATCTTCCTTTGTGAAAATGTTATTTTCTGTAGGGATATCATTTGATTCCTTAAATTTTTTTCTTTTGTGTGTATATAAAAGGATTTTGCTTTCTTCTTGCCATAAGGTTTATATAAAATATCTTAAAGCAGGTTATTTTAAGCTGATAACAACTTAACATTGATTACATAAAAATCTACACATTTTCTCATGCCCACATTTCATGTTGGTGATGTTAAAAATTTATTTTATATTTTGTAACCCTTAAATGTTTGTAGCTATTATTTTCAATTCTTTCATTTAACCTTCATACTAAAGATATAAAATATTTTATAATGTGATTATTCTAATCATGTACTTACTTTTAGTACTGAGTTTCAGACTTTTGTATAAGTTTATACTATTAATTGTCATCTCTTTCAGTTTGAGGAATTCCTTTTAGTGTTTCTTGTAAAACAGGTCTGTTCATGATGAATTCCCTCAAATTTATTTTCCTGAAAAAAAATGTTTCTATATCATTTCTGAAGGAGAGCTTTACTGATTATATTCTTGTTGGCATTTTATTTAACCTTCAACACCTGGAATATACCATCCAACTTTCTCCTGATTTTTGGAGTTTCTATTGAGAAGTCACTTACAGACTTTTTGAAACTCATTAAATATATATAACTCATTAAATATGATATATTTCTTTGTTCTTACTGATTTGAGGATGCTGTTCTTGATTTTTAAGTTTTATTATAATACTTCTTAGTGTAGTCTTGTTTTGATTGCATTCAATTACAAGTTTTTGACTTATGCTTGAATTTTTATGTATTTTCATAAATTTGGCATATTTTCTGATATTTAAGAAAGTTTTATTTTATTTTTCTTTGTCATTCTTTTCCTCTTGATCTCATAAATTTAATGTTTACTCATTCAATGGTTGTCCCTAATCCTACCAAATTTTCTTGTTTCTTTTCATTCTTTCTTTTTTTTATTCTGATAGTATATTTTTAAAACCCTTCTTCACCTAGAAATTAGACCAGAAACTATATAATGCCTGAAAGAAAACAGGGTCAATACACCAGCATACAGGCACAGGCAATGACTAATGACTTTTTCAATAGGACCCTGAAAGCTCAGGAAATAATGTCAAGAGTTAATAAATGGGATGATATCAAATTAACAAGTTTCTGCACAGCAAAAACTTAAGAATACTTAAGAATGTGAAAAGAGAAGCTATAGAATGGGAGAAAATCTTTGCCTGCTACTTTTCAGACAGAAGATTAATACCTAGATTATATAAATAACTCAAAGAACTTAACACAAACCCCCCCCCAATCAACCCAATTAATGAATGGGCAAATGAATAAAACAGGCACTTCTCAAAAGAAGAAATACAAACGACCAACAAATATATATTTAAAAAGCTCAACTTCTCTAGCAATTTGGGAAATGCAAATCAAAACTGCTGAGGTTTCATCTTACACCATTCAGGATGGGAGTCATCAAGAATACAAATAATAATAAATGCTGAAAACGATGTGAAGAAAGGGTAACATTTACACTGTTGGTGGGATGGTAAATTAGTATATCCATTATGAAAAGCACTGTAGAGGTTCCTCAAATACTAGAAATGGAACCTCTGCATGACCCAGCTGTACCACTCCTCCATTTCTATCCTAAAGAATAAAGGTCTTATACTATAGCAGCACAATTCACAATAGCCAACAATGGAACAGTCTAGGTGTCAATCAACAGATGAATGGATAAAGAAAATGTGGTATATATACATAAAAGTTTAATTTAGCCATAAAGAAAAATGAAATAATGTCATCTGCAGGAAAATGAATGGAACTTAACATTATGTTAAGGGAAATCAGTTGAATTCAGAAGGTCAAGAGTCATGTTTTCTCTCATATGTGGAATCTAGAGAGAATAAAAGGAAAAGAAAGGTGGGCATTCTCATGAAAATAAACAGGATATCAGTGGAATGGAGGAAAATGACCAGGGAGAGGGAGGAAAGGAGGGAAAGGGGAAACACTGGAAAATGATATTGGCCAAATTATATTATCATATTGTACAAATAAATATGCAATAACAAATACAAATAATGCCCCAATAAAAATGTGGAGAAAAATTTGTCTTTGAGTTCAGAAATTATTTTGCTTAATCAGTTTTGCTATTAATGCTCGTTATTGCATTCTCTGTTTCACATTCTATATTCTTTTGATCCAGAAATGTTATTTGATTTTAAATTATTTAAATGTATTAATTTCTTTTTTGGTCATTTATTGTGACCTGAAACAAAAATCCCATTCTTTTCAGCAGCCAACATATGATCACTGTTGCTCCTCCAACTGCAATAGTAAAACGAGGTTTCTCTAGCAACTGATATCCATGGGCATTGTGTTACTGTGGAGGACGGACTATGCCTGTCAGCCAGTCACAATCTTTTGGCCTAGTTTTAGCATGTTACACAACCAAATGATTGGACTATGATGCCCATGTCAGCAGTGACCATTTGCTGCAGCAAAGGCAGGTGCTAACAACATAAAGGAGACTTTATTTTAACAGAATTGTTTTTGTTTCTCCTGAAAAATATTTCCTCTTTATTTCTCATTTCAAACTCTGTGATTTATTTTTAGGCCTTCATTCATCACCCAGTTTTTTAGGCCCACAAAATTATTAATACTATAAACACCTAAAACAAGGAAAAGAGAGTAATTCTATCAATATAACTTATCCAATTAACGATTCAAAATTAGGAACATTTGCCATCTATCATTTGATTATTCCAGAATAACACAAAAAAACTTATGATACTGTTATTTACCTTTTAAAAATACATGTTTTATAATTCATAAAACAAATATGTAAAATAGAATCTCAGCCAGTGATGGTGTTATATGCCTATATTTCCAGTAACTTGGGAGGTTAAGGCAGAAGGATCACCAGTTTGTGTTCAGCCTCAGCAACTTACCAAGTCTGTGTCTCAAAATTTGAAAAAAAATAAAAGAAAATGAAAAGGGTTGTGAATATAGTTCAGTGGTAAGTCTCATCTGGGCTTAATCCTCAATGCCAAATAAAATAAAATAAATAAAATGGAATTGTATATTTTCTGCATGTGTTCGATGAATGTGTTCTATGAGAAATACACAAAGATATCAATTTCCATAGCATTTAATTTATCAGAGAAAATATCATTTAGGGAAAATTGAAAAGATTAATTTAATTTTAGGATTTCAGATAAGAGTGATAAATTGAGTGAAACTAGTTACACTTTCATTTATTGCTTCAGGATTCTTTCTATTATTATAAGTATTAACACATTAATTGTACAAATTAATGAGATCTACTGTATTTCCATACATGTATATATTGTGCATCAATCGTGTTCATCCACGCTTCTTTTATCCTTGACTCCTTATTTTCCTATTAGCCTCTTTCCCTCCTTCCAGCTCCTTTTCCAGTATGTATGAATTCCTCTTGTACTTTCAAGTCTTTTTTTTTTGTTTCCAAATATGACAGAGAACTTGTGATACTTGAGTGATACTTGAGTTTCCATATCTGGCTTATTTTGCTTCACACCGGATCCTCCAGTTTCTTTTTGCTGCAAAAGATAGGATGTTATTCTTTATTGTTGAATAATAAGCTATTTGTATATATACCACATTTTCTTTATCCTTTCATAATTTTATGGGAACCTAGGCTGATTTTGTATCTTGACTATTTTGAATAGTGCCACAATAAACACAAATATGCAAGTATCTCTACATTATTCTTTTTTCTTTCTTTCTTTTTCGAGAGCAGAGTAACAGGATTTATCAGAGTGATAGAAAGAAAGCAGAGATACTGAAGGAGGAGTGGTCCCAAGAGAGGGTTACCCTGACATTAATTCTCTGGCATATATACTGAGGAGTGATAGAACTGAACTGTATGATAGCTCTATTTTTAGATTTTTGAAGAACCTCTGTACTGTTTTAGAGTGTCAATACTAATTTGCATTCCAATGAACAGTATATAAAGGTTTGTTTGTCTCCATATCTCTGTCAGAGCTTGTTATTTTTGATATTATTATTATTTTATATTAGCCATTCTAACTGGGGGGAGATGATATCTCATTGTAGTTTTGATTTGTATTTCCCTACAGGGGTCTTTCTGTCTTTTAGAAACATTTACGTATTTTAATTATGTAAATGTTTACATATTGGCAAATAAAATCTATATGTATTTGTTAAGTACAATATATTATTTTGAAATATTTATAAAGTTGGCCTTCCATATCCATGGGGACCACATTGAAGATTCAAACTTGTTTTTAAATATTGGATCTACACTGAACATAAACAGACTTTCTTTTCTTGTCATTATTCCCTAAATGATAAAGTATAACAATTATAATAAGGAATTGAGAGATGATTTAAAGTAACCAGAAGGGTATGAATATGTTTCATGCAAATTCTATGATATTTAATGTCAGGAACTTGAGTCTCTGCAGATATTGGTATTCACAGGAGGTTCTGGAACCAATACCCTGTGGATACTGAAGATGATAGTACATTGTGGGATGGCTAAATTGAACTAATTAACATATAGATTACCTCACATATTTATTATTTTTATGATAAAACACTTAAAGTTTATTCTCTTAGCTCTAATATATCCCCTTCTCTTCCTGGTAGATACAAATTCAGCCATAAAGCTAAATTATTTCTGTATATTTACTAACTTTGTTGACAATTAAATGTGATCTGAAACAAGACCCAAACATGTGAATTATAAATTACCCTATAACTGAGATTTGCTTTGTAATTGGTTCTTCATTTTAACCTTGCCACTTCTGTGCTGGCAGTATCTTCAGATGTAACTCTCCATCTGACCATATGGGCAATGCATAGTAAATGTTTCTTAGGAGGTCAGTATATTTTCCTGTGATCTTGGCATCTACTATGGCTTTCACTTGCATCAATAATCTCCTTAGACTTAGAGTCTATAAGATGAATGATCAGTTTAGGACTCATTGTTACTGGGTTCTCTCAATGCACACTATGGTGACATCCTAACAGACTCTGGCTGTCATTTCTTGCTACCTTTAATATATCCTTTATGATATTTCATTATATACTCTGCACAAAGCATGAAGACTAAAGAAGGTTCTGACATCTGAGGAATAAAGGCTATTTCAGACCCTCAATATTTACCTTACCATTTCTATATTATGACAGTTACTCTCCTTTGGCATAGAGCACAGTGGCAGATACTGTTCCTTTATCACCCCGTATCCATTTTTCCATTACTAAGAGAACTGCCAGTTTTATTCAGGGTGGTGAAGTATGTTGTTCTTAAAAAGTTCATTTGTCACCAAGAGCCTATAATCCCAGCAGCTCAGGAGGCTGAGGCAGGAGGATAGCACATTCAAAGCCAGCCTCCACAACTTATCAAGGTCCTAAGCAACTTAGTGAGACCCTGTCTCAAAACAAAAAAAATTAAAAGGGCTGGAGATGTGGCTCAGTGTTTAAGTGCCCCTGAGTTCAATCCCTGGTACAAAAAAAAAAAAAAGAAAAAGAAAAATCCATTTGCCTGGCTCCAATGCTGCTAATGGATTTCACATAATTTAGTTCTGGTTAATGAGCTATAATGAATATATCCTGTAAATTTCTTGGTGATTTTTTTTTTTTTTTTTTTTTTTGGTAGACACAGACATAGATCCCCAAAGCTTCACTTTGGTGAATGATATTTTGCTCCAGTTCTCAGGAGGTAGATCTGGATTTCAGCTCTTCAAGTTCAACTCAGTGACAGGAATCTGCCTTACTCAAAAGGATTAGCCATATTCAAAGCTCGGTATTTTGTCACAATATGGATTAATTATACATTCCAGAGCATCCAGAGAATTTTGTCAAAATTTTATCAGGCAGAATTGCAGTTTAAATTGAGGTTCTGTCCAATACTAAATCCTCCCCTCCCCTTCTACAGACTTTCTCCTCTAATAAGGCTCTGCATCCTAAATTCCATCTCAGCATCTGTTTCTATGAATCCCCAAATTTGACATTTGATATCAGAAGTGGACCAAACAAGCAAGTGATAAGACGAGCTTTTGGAGATGAATAATTTGATGCCCAGCAGACACATGCCACTGAGAACCCTATCATTGATGGTAGGTAGAGCACCAAGAACACCTGCCACTAACTCACCAGGCCTGAATGGAAATAATATACACAGGGAAGGAAATATACTAGATTCAGCAATTTATAAGACAACTGAAAACATGGGGAATTAATAAACATATAAAGTTGTGTTTACATGAATATATGGTTTCAATATTATGTGTCCCCCAAAACTCATGTGTGAGACAATGCAAAAAAGTTTCAAGGTGAAGTCATTGGGTAATGAGAACCTTAATCTAATCAGTACATTAATCTACAAATAGAGATTAATTGAGCTGTAACTGTAGGCAGGTAGGATATGGCTCTAGGAGGAGGGTAATTGGGGGTGTGATTTTCAGGTATGTATTTTATCCTGGTTGAGTGGAGCTCTCTCTCTGCTTCCTGGTACAATGTTCCAAGCTTCCTTTCTCTGGTGTACACTTTCACCCTGATCTTGCTTTTAGCTAAGTTTATTGTGATAATTGGGAACAGAAAAAAAAAGAAGATTTGAAAACCTTGCAGTTTGATCAGAAAACTGCAATTAAAACTGGGGCTAAGGAAAATGTGTTTGTTAAATTAATTACAGTCACTAAAGAAACTACTATACTAACTTTTCCAGAACATGGTAATAAAACACTACTCAATCACTTACAACCAAGATTAAATGATATATAAAACCTGATAAGTATACTGTAAGAAAACTTTAGCTAATGTCACTTTGAAAGATTAATCTAAACTTTTAGATAATTATTAACAATTGAAAAAAGAAACACTGAAGACTTTGCCCAGATAACAGAAAAGATGGCTTGAGGGCGTCTCAGAAAATGGCAAGACCACACCCATCTCAAGTTCTAGAGTATAGAAATAAAAATTCTTTTGATAAGAGACCGATGGGGCACCCTTCTTGCAGAAGGGGTCCTAGGACGTTTTTCCAATGAGTTCAGCCACCCAGCACTCAGAAGGTTGCTGGAGCCATGGTCTCTGGAGGCTTGGCTACTGTTGGAGATGGTGGCAGACCTTGGCATTAACCATGTGGTGCTGTCTCTGCAGGAAAGCAGGATGCTGGAGTTAGGGGTCATGAAGTCTTCTCCTGAGATTTCAAAGAAAGGCCTGAGAGACCAGGCAAAGTAACCCCGTTTCAAAGTCCCTGGGCAATGCCCCTGAGAGGGTATTGCATGGACAAATATGAAGGAAGCCAAAGCTGCAGTAGATACCCCCAAGATTAAAAAATGTCAGTACAGCTGTGTGTGGTGGCACACACCTATAATCCCAGTGGTTCCAGAGACTGAGGCAGGAGGTTGGTGAGTTCAAAGGCAGCCTCAGTAAAAGTGAAATGCTAAGCAACTCAGTGAGACCCTGTCTCTAAATAAAGTACAAAATAGGGCTGGACATGTGGCTCAGTGGTCAAGTGCCCCTGAGGTCAATCCCCAGTTCACCCTCCCAACAAACAAGCTACTTTTTTCCTGAGAACATATGTCACTCTTGATATCTTGTCTCAATTCTTTATATGGATGTTAGGTTTACAACTAAGGTTATTTCACAAAATAACCCAATGAAAGTTCTGCTGGTCCAGAAGAGGGAGGGACGGTATTATGTCCCAAAGTAACTGCAAGACCTTGTCAGCAGAGATCAGCTTATGTTTGGGGCATTTGTTCCCTAGAGGATTTTTAGAGTATTTATTTGAAGGGACCAGATCATAATATTGAATGAGGGAGCATTCATTAACATGGGAGCCATCTCCTCAGTAGCATAATTTGATATTCTGATAACTCCACGGAATGCTGCAGATATGCTGGGCTGTTTCCTAGTAGGAAGGCATAGACAAGTTAATGGTCCTTACTAAATGCTTTTGACATGTTTGAACTGCCTTTTCAGGCATTAAAGGAAGGGTTTATAAGGCTCAGAGAACTGGGTATCACAGAGTGGATACACAATGTAAAGCTAGAAATGAATCAGATAATTATTTTCTACGGACAATAAATAATTAATTGATGCCATCAGATGTTCACTCATGAGAGGATCATAAGAATCAATAAAATGTTGATCGGTATCTCCTCTGATGGCCAGGGCTCAGAATAGGAAAGGATGCCATAGAAATAAGGATGACAGGAACTCATCCTTGATAGAAATGATAGAATGATAGAAAGCAAGTATCAGGATTCAGATAGATGCAATAACTCTAATGAATAACAGAGTTGGAGGGGAACTCTACTGAATATTATAATTTTCAGTTATATTATAGTAAGTGAATATTATGCCCCAATAATGGCTTTGGAGTATGAATTAATTT
Source organism: Glaucomys volans (assembly GCA_020662805.1). Classification (NCBI taxonomy): domain Eukaryota; kingdom Metazoa; phylum Chordata; class Mammalia; order Rodentia; family Sciuridae; genus Glaucomys; species Glaucomys volans. The sequence continues at coordinate 19,081 of JAJEJO010004358.1, forward strand.
TACACTCAAATATTTGCCAATAACCCCAGCAGGAATATTTGTGTATATATAGAGGCTTCTACAAAATTTTCATGGAATATAGCCAAACCCTAGAAAAGCTAAAAAACAATCATGGCAAAGAGAGTAAACTGGAATAATTCACTCAACCTCATCTTATGAATTATTTTATTGCTATAAGAACCAAGATATTATAATACTCATGGACAGATGGACATAGATCAAAGAGACAGAATAGAAAGTCAGATATAGAACAACACAAACATACCAAATCAATTTTAAACAACATGCAAAAGTAACCCAATTGAGGAAGCATGCCAATTTTAATAAGTCATGCTGGGGCAATTTATAAATCCATAGTAAATCTCACACCTTACTTAAATCTCACACCTTATATAAAAATTAACTAAAAATATATGAGAGGCTTAAAATGTAAGAAAAAACTTTAAAATATTTAGAAAACATATGGAGAAATTATTCAGGGTCTGGAACTTGAAGGGTTCTTAGATTTGAATCCCAAAGTTTGGTCCATAAGAAAAAGTTGATAAATTGAACTTTATCAAAATTGATATTTGTGCCAGGTATATTGGTGTACACTTCTAATACCAGCAACTTCAGAGGGTGAATCAGAAGAATTACAAGTTTGAGGCCAGCTTCGGCAACTTAGCAAGACCCTGTCTCAAATTTAATGGTAAATGAATAAATAAATAAATATATAAATAAATAAATAGGACTGGGGATATGGCTCAGTGACAAAGCTCCCCTGAGTTCAATCCACAGTACAAAAAAAATGTTTAATTGATCTGTGAAAAACTATGTAAGGAAGAAGAATTTATAACCTTCAGACTGGACAAAAGTGTTTGTAAAGCTGAACTTACAGGCTTAATTTTTACACCCCCAAATTCACATGTTGACGTTCCAACCTCTACTACCTCAGAATATAACCGTATTTTGAAATAAGGTCTTTATTTATATTGTTAAGGACTCTTAATGTGAGATCTACCTTCTGGTATTGTACCATTTTTCCATTACTATAATAATACCTGAATCTGAGTAACATCAATCTGAGCTCAACATTTTGGAGGTTTAAGGGCATGGTGGTGGCATTGCTGGACTCTGGTAAGGTCCTTTTGGCCACATCATCATAGCATGGTAAATATCATTAGGGCAGGAGTGCGTGCATGTGTGCGCGCACCCACATGAGAGAGAGAGATCACACGCTGAGACAGGAAGCCAGTGAGGAGAGTGGCCAGCCTTGCCCCCTTTATAACAGTCCTCTTAGGAGAACTAAATCAAAGTCCTAAGAAAAGAATACCAATTCCTCACAAGAGCAACACGTCTTGATCTAACGATGTTCCACTAGGCCTTACCTCTTGCTCTTTTTTAAATTTTTTTTTAGATATTTTACTCTGTTTTAGTTATTATACAGCACCAGGCTACACAAAAGCATGGCACCCAACCCATTCTGATTCAGTCCCCAGTACTCCCAATGCTCCACTGCTCCCCTCCCACTACTATACAATCCCTCTTCAATCCATTTACAGTTTACTTTTGTTTTTAAATTAGTATCCTGTGGATACACCAGGGACCCCTGTTTCACATCCATAAATGTACATATGAAACTTTGGGAGGTTCATTCCACTGTTCCTACTTCTTGAAGGTCCCACTACCTCTTAACAACATCACACTGAGAGTCAAACTTCCAACACATGAACCTTAGAAGTACACAATGCATTCAAACTATAACACCTCTTGAAAAGAATTGTAGGTATATAATACAATACTGTAATTTATAGACATGTTGTATGGGAGACTTTCAGTAACTTATTTTTGCAAGACTGAAACTTTAAATAATTGATGAAGTTAAAATGAGGCCATTATGGTGGGGCTATAATCCAATTATGACTAGTGTCTTTAAAAAAGGAGAAAGATACCAGGGACCCTGTGAATCTAAGAGGTTTCAAGAAGCTGAAAACCAGAGAGACTTTGCCACACCTTGATCTTCAACTCACAATTTCCAGAACTAGAACTTTGAGAACATACATTTCTACTGGTTGTCAAAAAGTTTGTGAAATTTTGTTGTGAAAGCCCTTTTTAAAAAACACAACATATTCAGCAGAGGACTATTAATTAATATTCTAATATCTAAAATATATTCAACAAAAGATTAGTATTAAAATAATATAAAGACTCATGAAGTTTTCAGTTTAAAATGGAAAGATAAAATAGGAAATATACATGAACAAATATTTCACCCAAGAGGATATAAAGATGGAAAATAAACACACAGAACTATTTCCATGATGTTTAGCTTTAGGAAAGTGCAAGCTAAAGTAAAAAGTGATATTTCTATATATCTACCAAAGTAGATAAAATTTTTTAAAAATAGTCATAACACCGAATGCTGGTGAGGATACAGAGGAACTACAGCACTCACACACTCCCAGGAATATGATATGGTAGTCACTATAAAACAGCTTGACAGTTTCTTTTAAAGAATAAGCATGACACTAACATATTATCTATCAAATGTACTCCTGGGCTGTTATTGCAGTTAAATTAATGTTCAAAAACTAATCTACATAAAATATTCTTAGAAGATTTATTCATAATAGCGAAAATTTGTCCTCTCAAACCCGGTTATTCCTCAGTGGGTAGTTTTCTAAAAAAGGAAAGAAAGAAAAAATAAACTTTAGTGCATTCATACCATGGAATACCACTCAGCAATACAAAGGATGCACTATCGATAGAGAGCAATTTGGATGAATCTCAGGTTTCATTCTCAGTGAAAACATCTAGTGTAAAAATGTTGCATATTATGTTATTCTACTTACATAACATTCTTGAAATGACCAAGTTATAATAATGGAAAACAAATTAGTGATTACCTTGGGTTATGGATTGGGTAGGGATTGAAGAGGAAACTGTGTGGGTATTAATGGGCAACAGGAGTTCTTTGTGTGGATGTAACAGTTATAGTTCCATGTCCATTGCTCTATGATGAATCCAAGCTTTCTAGAAATGAGGAGATAATAGAACAAAGAGCTTTATTTACAACAAAGTCGTAAGTTAGAAGATGGGTACTTGTCATTTAAAAGAAAATCCATGTTGCTTAAGCATTGTAAGGGCAATGCTTTTATAGCAATTTTGCTGAAGAGATACCATATATGTGGGTGTCCGTGTAGTTACAAATTTTGAGTGGCATGACTCTGATACGCTGACTTCTGTTATTTGTCATTACCAAAGGTTCTGAGTTTTGAAAATTCAAACAAAAGTTACTGGTTAGAAATTTTTATGACTCATGTCATTTTAATTCCTTTTTCTAGGAATTATATAATTATCAGATAATTATATTATTATATATCCTAATAATTATAAAATTTATTCTGCAATTAAATATTAGGGTACAAAAAACATCATTCATCAGAGAATAGTGGAAAACAGTGAAAGATAACTGTATCTCAGAGAACAGGGAAGACAAAAGAAGAGCATTTTTGCTGGTCAAGAGAGTGAAATGCAACTTTTCATGAAAGAAATGTTTTAACCACAAGGTGAATTTAGTCAAAAGTGTCATATACAGCAAAGCTAGTGGGAGAATAAAACATTGCTCATTTAAATGACCCCCAAAATTAGTTTAAAAAATAAACATAAAGCAAGCGGAGCTGGAAGGTTTATTCATTCAGGTTTTCCCTTGGTAACAATGGTGGAAATGTTCTATAACTTGATATTATCAATTTCAATATTCTGTGATATTGTGTAAGAGTTTCTAAAGTTGCCACCACTAAGAGAAATTGGATAAAATATTCATGGAATTTGTCAATATCATTCTTTATAATTGATATTAGTTCACAATAATCTCAAAATTAAAAGAAATTTAGCTATGGAAAGAAATTCCCAGTAGCAAATCTATTAATTCAAAATTCTCTTAGGAGTTTCATACAATTATTGAACTTTTTTATATTTTTGTTGTTGTTATTCCAGGATTGAATCCAGGGATGCTTAAATGCTGAAACACATTCACAGTCTGTTTCTTTTTTTTTTTTTTTTTTTTTTTTTTTACATTTTTATCACATAGTCCAGCTAAATTGCTTAGGGCCTAGCTAAATTGCAGAGGCTGGCTTTGAACTTGCAATCCTCCTGCCTCAGGCTCCCAAACTTCTGGGATTAAAAGTATGCACCATTGTGCCTGGTTATTTTATTTAAATGCTTTGTTAGTGCATTATACATAACTCTAGCATTAATTTTTATGGAATATAATTTTCTCCATTTCAATTCTCATTACTTCCTCTACTCCACTGGTATCACTTTCATTTTCCTAATGGTAATATTATATTACCATTAGTATATATGTGTGTATGTGTATATATAAACACACACACACACACATATACATATAAAACTTCATTGTGTGTATGTAAATACACACACAAACACACACACATTTTATCTGTCTATTCACCTTACTGTTGATGGTTACCTGAAATGCTTCAATATTTTGGTTCTTAAGTCAGCTTTTCAACCTAGGTACCCTTAAAGAAAATGTGGTATATATACACAATGAAATATAACTCAGCCATAAAGAACAATGAAATTATGGCATTTACAGGCAAATGGATGGAACTGGAGAATTTCATGCTAAGTGAAATAAGCCAGTCCCAAAACATCAAACGCCAGATGTTCTCTCTGATATGTGGATGCTAACCCATAAAAAAGGAGGGTAGAGGGGGAAGTATAGAAATTCAATGGAGAAGACAAAGAGGATTGAAGGGAAAGGGGATGGGAACAGGAAAGACAGTAGAATGAATTGGGCATAACTCCCATACTCGTGTATGAATACAGAACAAGTATAACTCTGTATCATGTACAACCACAAGAATGGTTTTGTACAGGGTGAGAGATAGGGGTTTGGTTTCATTTTGCTGCATATGGATTTCCACTTTTCCCAGCACCATGTTTTGAAGAGGCTATCTTTTCTCCATTGTATGTTTTTGGCGCCTATGTCTAGAAGTGACTGTATTTATATGGATTTTTCTCTGTGTCCTCTATTCTGCACCATTGATCTACCTGTCTATTTTAGTGCAAATACTATGCTGTTTTTGTTACTATTGCTCTATAGTATAGCTGAAGGTCTGGTATTGTGATACCCCCCGCTTTGCTCTTCCTGCTAAGGATTGTTTTAGCTATTCTGGGTCTCTTATTCTGCCAAATGAATTTCATGATAGCTTGCTCTATTTCTATGAGGTACATCATTGGAATTTTAATTAGAATTGCATTGAATTTGTATATTACAGTTGTTAGTATGGCCGTTTTGACAAGATTAATTCTGCCTATCCAAGAACATGGGAGATCTTTCTATCTTCTAAGGTTTTCTTTAATTTCTTTCTTTAGTGTTCTATAGTTCTCCTTGTAGCGGTCTTTCACCTCTTTTATTAGATTGATTCCCAAATATTTAATTTATTTTTGGAGGCTATTGTGAATGGGGTAGTTTTCCTAATTTCCCTTTCAGAGGATTCATCACTTATGAATAAAAATGCATTTGCTTTATGAGCCTTGATTTTATATCCTGCTACTTTACTAAATTCATTTATGAATTCTAGAAGTTTTCTGGTGGAATTTTTTGGATCCTCTAAATATAGAATCAGGTCATTGATAAATAGAGGTAGAGTTCTTGTTTTCCTATTTGTATCCTTTAATTTCTTTGGTCTGTCTAATTGCTCTGCCTACAGTTTCAAGGATGATGTTGAATAGAAGTGGTGAAAGAGGGCAACCCTGCCTTGTTCAGGTTTTTAGGGGGAATGTTTCAGTTTTTCTCCATTTAAAATGATGTTGGCTGTGGACTTAGAATAGATACCCTTTACAATGTTGAGGGATATTCCTAATATCCCTATTTTTTCTAGTGTTTTGAGCATGAAGCAGTTCTGTATTTTATCAAATGCTTTTTCTGCATCTATTGAAGTAATCATGTGATTCTTAACTTTAAGTCTGTTGATGTGGTGAATTACATTTATTGATCATTGGATGTTGAACCAACTTTGTATCCCTGGGATGAAACCCACTCGATCATGGTGCACTATCTTTTTAATATGTTTTTGTATGCAATTTGCTAAAATTTTGTTAAGAGTATTCATTAGGGATATTGGTCTGAAATTTTCTTTCCTTGATGTGTCTTTGTCCAGTTTTGGTATCAGGGTGATATTAGCTTCATAGAATGAGATTGGAAGGATTCACTTCTCTTCTATTTCATGGAGTACTTTGAGGAGTATTGGAATGAGCTCTTCTTCGAAGGTCTTGTAGATCTCAGCTGAGAATCCATCTGGTCCTGGACTTTTCTTGGTTGGTAGGCTTTTGATGACATCTCTATTTCATTGCATGAAATTCATCTATTTAAATTGTGTATGTCCTCCAGATTCAGTTTGGGTGGATCATATGTCTCTAGAAACCTGTTGATGTCTTTGAGATTTTCTATTTTGTAGGAGTATAGATTTTCAAAATAGATTCTAATTATGTTTTGTATTTCAATAGTGCCTGTTGTGGTATTTCCATTTCCATCATGAATTTTAGTAATTTGCGTTTTCTCTCTCCTTCTTTTCATCAGTGTGGCTAAGGGATTATCAATTTTGTTTATTTTTTTGAAGTACCAACTTCTTGTTTTGTTAATTCTCTGAATTGTTTCTTTTGTTTCAATTTCATTGATTTCCACTCTGATTTTAATTATTTCCTGTCTTCTACTACTTTTGGTGATGATCTTTATTTCTTTTCTTAGGGCTTTGAGCTGTAATGTTAGGTAATTTATTTGTTGACTTTTCCTTCTTTTATTGAATGTGCTCCATGCAAGGAATTTTCCTCTTAGCACTGCTTTCATAGTGTCCCAGAGATTTTGATATGTTGTATCACTTTTTTGTTTACCTCTAAGAATTTCTTATCTCCTCCCTGATGTCTCCTGTTCTCCATGCATCTTTCAATAACATATTATTTAGTCTCCAGGTGTTGGAATAGTTTCTGTTTTTTATTGATTTCTAATTTCATTCCATTATGATCTGATAGAATAAAAGGTAGTATCTCTATTTTTTGTATTTGCTAAGAGTAGCTTTGTGGCATAGCATATGCTCTATCTTAGAGAAGGATCCATATGCAGCTGAGAAGAAAGTGTATTTTCTCAAAAATGGATGGAATATTCTATATATGTCTGTTAAGTCTAAATTATTGATTGTGTTATTGAGTTCTGTGTTTTCTTTGTTCAAGTTTTTTTGAAGATCTGTCAAATGGTGAGAGAGTTGTGTTAAAGTCACCTGGTATTATTGTGTTGTGGTCTCTTTGGTTCCTGGAATCGAAAAGGATCTGTTTGACGTACATGGATGTGCCTTTGTTTGGGGCATAAATATTTATTATTGTTATGTCTTACTGATTTATGCTTCCCTTAAGCATTATGAAATGCACTTTCTTATATCCCTTCAGACTAACTTTGGCTTGAAGTCCAGTTTATCTGATATGAGGATGGAAACCTCTGCTTTTTTACTGAATCCATGTGTATTGGTATATTTTTTCCCCATCCTTTCACATTTAGTCTGTGGGTATCTTTTTCTATGAGATGCATCTCTTGAAGGCAGCATATTGTTGGTTCTTTCTCTTTAATCCAATCTGCCAGTATATGTCTTTTGATTGATGAGTTCAGGCCATTAATATTCAGGATTATTATTGAGATATGACTTATACTTCCAGTCATTTTGACTTATTTTTGGTTTTTAACTTGAATTGGTTTTTCCTTTAATTGGCTGTTCCTTTAGGGTAATTCCTCCCTTTGCTGAATTACATTGTTGTTCTTCATTTCTTCCTCATGGAATATTTTGTTTAAAATGTTCTGTAGTGCTGGCTTTCTATTTGTAAATTCTTTTAGCTTTTGTTTATCATGGAAGGATTTTATTTCATCTTCAAATCTGAAGGTAAGTTTTGCTGGGTATAAGATTCTTGATTGGCATCCATTTTTTTTTCAGAGCTTGAAATGTGTTGTTCCAGGCCCTTCTTGCTTTTAGGGTGTGTGTTGAGAAATCTGCTGATATCTGTATTGGTTTCCCCTTGTATGTCATCTGATGCTTTTCTCACACAGCCTTTAAAATTCAATCTTTATTTTGTATGATAGATATTTTTATTATAATGTGCCTTGGTGTGGGTCTGTTGAAATTTTGTACATTTGGTGTCCCGTAAGCCTCTTGTGCTTGGTTTTGCATTTCATTCTTCATATTTGAGAAATTTTCTGATATTATTTCATTGAATAGACTATTCATTACTTTTATTTGTATGTCTGTGCCTTCCTCAATCACAATAATTCCTTACATTGGTCTTTTCATGATATCCCATAATTCTTGGAGTTTCCGTTCATGATTTATTACCATCTTCTCTGTTTGGTCGACTTTGTTTTCAAGATTAAATATTTTGTTTTCATTTTCTGATGTTCTGTCTTCCAAGTGATCTAGCCTGCTGGTTATGCTTTCTATTGAGTTTTTAATTTGGCATATTGTTTCCTTCATTTCAAGGTTCTGTTTGTTTTTTTTCAGAATCTCTGTCCCTTTATTGAAATGATCTTTTGCTTCCTGCCTTTGCTCTTTTAACTGTTGCTTGATATGATCATTCATTGCCTGCATTTGCTCTCTTATCTCATCGTTTGCTTCTCATATCATTTTAATTATGCGCATTCTGAACTCCCTTTCTGACATTTCTTCTGCCATGCTCTCATTGGATTCTATTGATGTAGCATCTAGGTTTGTTTGGGACACTTTCTTCCTTTTTTTTCTCATGTTGTTCATGTATCTTCCCCTCTATCAGTGACAATCTGAGGAATTGCAGTTTTCCCCCTATAGACTTATAGTGTCCCTGCAGGTTTCCAATACCTCACCTTGAAGGGAGAGATCAATATTAGCAGCACACCATACAAACAATATGCATCCTTAACTAAATAGGCATTAAGGTATTAACTGTATTGTCTTAATAAACAGAGATGATAAACAGAGTTCAATTATTATCTATAGTTTAATCAATAGGTTTGCAACAAGTACCACAACTTCTAATGGGGACAAAGAGGATGGGGATGGATGTAGGATATACTGTTAAAGATATAAGAAGTGAGTCTAGAGAGGTACTATGTCATAGGAGTGGTGAAAGTGAAATTAAAAGAAATTGGTTGTTAGCATGAGAAAAAGGAGAAAAAGTCTCCAAGGAGACAGATGGATAGAGAGGGTGATAAAAAATACTAATAAATATGAAATAGGAATAATAGGTATAATAGGAATAATTGTAATAATACTACTAATAAAACAAATTCTACAATAAAACTATACTGTACTGTTCAAACCTCCTGGTCTTCAGTAGCCTGATGCCTGGGAGGAAAGTGATAATGCTGTGTCCCAAGAAGGGTGATGCCCCCTAGAGATGGTAACCTCCAGGTCAGGAGTAATCCATGCTAGTGAGCAGAGGCTACCCCACCTATTGATAGATATTCAATAACAGCCCTGGGGTGGGGTGCAGATGCTAGACCAAGGGTGTGGGCACTGAAGACTGAAGGCTGGGGCCAGGCCTCCTCAACGCAGGAGATGTGGGCAGTGACGTTGGGCTGGGCCTGGTGGCTGGGCTGCCTCCTTGGTATGGGGGTTCTCTTTCCACTCTTAATCATTTCTTTTCTGTTCAGAAGCTTTTTTTTTAATTTGATGCCATCCCACCTATTGATTGCTGTTTCTTGAGATTTAGAGGTCCTGTTAAGAAAGTTGGTGCTTGGACCAATATGTTAGAGTGTTTGAACGTGTTTTCTTCTAGCAGTTGCAAAGTTTCTGGTTTAATCCATAGGTCTTTGATATACTTTTAGTTGACTTGTGTGCAAGGTGAAAGGTAGGAATGTAATGTCACTTTTCTCTATACAGATATCTAACTTTGACAGCACTGTTTGTTGAAAAGACATCTTTCTGAGGCAGGAGCATCACAAGTTCAAAGTCAGTCTCTGCAATTTAGTGAGGCCCTAAGCAACTTAGTGAGACCCTGTCTTAAAATAAAACATAAGAAAAGATTGGGGATATGTCTCAGTGGTTACGTGCCCCTGGGTTCAATCACTGGTACCAAAAAAAAAAAAAAAAAGCCTTTTCTCCAACATATGATTTTGGCACCTTTGTTGAGTACCAGATGACATTTTCTATGTGGGTTTCTCTGTGTCTTCTATTCTATTCTGTTGATCTTCATATCTGTTTCATGCCAATACCATGCTGTTTTAGTTACAATAGCTCTTCAGAATAATTTGACAGCAGCATTGCTCTTCTTGTTCTGTATTTATTCTTTTGGCTGTGTCTTTTTATTCTTCAAAATGAATTTTAGGGTCATTATTTCTAGTTTCGTGAAGGACATCATTGGTATTTTGATGGGGATTGCATTGAATCTGTATAATGATTTTGGTACTATGACCATTTCTACAGTATTAATTCTATTATTATTAAGTTATCTGGACTGGAAGGCAAGCTTCAAAACTGTCTCTATCTGGAAAGGGCATGAATGACATTCTCTATAATTACAAGAAATGTGCTTTGAAACTATTAGGTCTACCAAATAACTCAGCAAGGTTACAAGGGTACAAGATTGATGTGCAAAAATCAACTGTATTACTATCCTCTAGCAGTGAATATTTAAAATGGAACATGGGAATAACATGGGAACAGAAAAGAACATGGGAAACCTTTCCATCTTCTAAGGTCTTCAATTTCTTTCTTCAAAGTTGTATATTTTTCATTGTAGAATTCTTTCACCTCCTTGGTTAGATTTATACTGAAGTATTATATTTATTTTTTATTAAAAATATTGTGAATGAAAAAGTTTTCCTGATTTCTTTCTCAACAGATTAATTATTGGAGTATAGTAAAGCTATTGATTCATGCATGTTGTTTTAATCAATATTATAAGTGGAATTTTTCTTAATATTGTTTTGATTATTCACTGCTAGAGGATAGAAATACAATTGATTTTTTATATTGATCATGTATCTTTGAAATCTTGCTGAGTTATTTCTTAGATCTAATAGTTTTAAAGTGCATTTATTGGGATTATTTATAGAGAATATCATGCCTTTTCCATATGGCTACAATTGTGTAGCTTGCCTTCCAGTTGGGTAACTTTTATTTATTTTCTTCCTAATTGACCCACCTAGAATATTGAGTACAATGTTGAACAGAAGCTCTCATGCAAAATCTTTGTCTTGTCCCTGATCTTAACCTATCAGGATGGTAATGTAGAGCAGTAAGTGTGGCAGTGTTTAATTCATAACTTTGTACTAGGAGATACAGAAAATAAAAAAATAAATAGGAGTATACTGTTTCTTCAAATGTCATAGAGGTTTCTCAATGAGCAGAATACATTCACTGGGGGAAAACAGTCTATGGGAGATAATAAAGCAGGATATTAACAAATTTAAATTCAATAATTAATGTAGAAATGCTGAGAAGTTTAAGAAATAAAATTAAAGGGGTGAGAGAAAATGAATCATTCATCTCAGCCATCTAGAAAATGCCAGTTACATTTCACCACAAATAATAGAGTGAACATAAATTAACAGACAAAAGAAATTCATGCACTTCAACTATTGAGAACAAGATTATATTTGTGGATTCAAGGTGTGTTGAGCCATATATGGGGGCAGCAAATAAAATGGCTTCCAAGAGAAGAAATGACAAAGTTTACAAAACAAATACAAAAAAATTTGTTGTAGAAGGAAGAATAAAGCCAGGGATGAACGCCTGCAATCCCAGAGGCTCAGGAGACTGAGACAGAAGGATCGTAAGTTCAAACCCAGCCTCAGTAACTTAGCAAGACCCTGCCTCAAAAAAAAAAAAATGGGTGGGGGATGTTGCTCAATGGTTAAGTGCCCCTGGGTTCAATCCCTAGTACCAAAAAAAAAAAAA
>JAJEJO010004358.1:31404-95980 GCA_020662805.1 Glaucomys volans
ATGAAAGCAGTGCTAAGAGGAAAGTTCATTGCAGAGAGTGCATTTAATAAAAGAATGAAAAGTCAACAAATCAATGACCTCACATTACAGCTCAAAGCCCTAGAAAAAGAGGAACAGATCATCACCAAAAGTAGTAGAAGACAGGAAATAATCAAAATCAGAGCTGAAATCAACGAAATTGAAACAAAAGAAACAATTCAAAAAATTGACGAAACAAAAAGTTGGTTCTTTGAAAAAATAAACAAAATTGATAAACCCTTAGCCACGCTAACAAAGAGAAGGAGAGAGAAACTCCAAATTACTAAAATTCGTGATGGAAATGGAAATATTACAACAGACACAACTGAAATACAAAACATAATAAGAAGCTACTTTGAAAATTTATACTCCAACAAAATAGAAAACCTGGAAGACATCAACAGGTTCCTAGAGGCATATGAGCCACCCAAACTGAATCTGGAGGACATACACAACTTAAATAGATCAATTTCAAGCAATGAAATAGAGGAAGTCATCAAAAGCCTACCAACAAAGAAAAGTCTGGGACCAGATGTTTTAATTTCTTATGTTATTTTTTCTAGTTAGTTTTACATGACAGTAGAATGCATTTATACATTTTGATAGATCATACTAAGAAATGTCACTAAGGTTAAGATTTATTTATACAAAAGGCAGTTCATATTTATTTTTTCAAGAGGAATACTACATAATTTATAAGCATTAGTATCTATCCTGTTATCCAGGAAATTCTTGTTCATTTTTGATTCCTATTGATTCCAAAGACTTTATTCAGAGCTGCATCATAAAATGAAGTACTGTCAGCTGTTTGCAATCTGATCACCTCTGATTATTTTAAGTAAATGTATAGATGAATTATAACTAAGGTTATTTGGCATCAGCCAACAATTACTATAAGTGTCTGCTCAAATGAGCTACTTTTGGTTTTGAATGAATGTCTGTGGTAATATCATTGATTGTTGTAAAGATATTGTTATTTTAGTGGTGATTTTTCTTTAAGTTGTTTTTCTTTAAGTTCTTTTTCACCTGTCTTCTTGATCAGCCAGTATCATATTTCTACCATAATTACATTTAGAGATGTATAATTTACTTATTTTTTACTTAGGTAATATTATTTTCAAAATTTAATATTATTTTGCATGGTTTTTAAGCATATTTAACTTGTCTCATACCTCTCTATATATTTTGCTAATGAAGTACATTGGTCTTCTGCCTATTGCATGCATTAATAGGATTATTGTTTTTTATGTACCAGGTAAATATTATGAAAACAATATTAAGAATTAAGTGGCAATAAGAATAATTAAAATGAAAAAAGTTAATAACTATATTTGGTACTTTTTTTTCAAGAATACATGGCAAAACTGTTAGACATAGTTTTGTGAAATGGCTATCACCTATAATTCACTTACCTTTAACAGTAAGTGTAAGCCATTATTTTAGAAAATTAATAATTGGGTGTGTAATGCAATATGAATAAATGTGCTTAATATGAAGGTTTGTTAAGAGCTAATTATGGGTTTGAAAGGGGAAATGAGAAATATTACTTTATCAATAGTATTTTGAAGTACTTGAAATTGCATGACTGTAGGTAGAATCAGTTGTGAATCCCAGTCTCAGTTATTTCTGGATTAACACTTTACAATGACCATTGATACAGATTTTAAAAATGGTTTGTACTATAGATCAAGGTATATCAGAATTAATTTAACTAAGAAAACGGAGTTTCTTCTATAAGCATAGAGCCACTTTTAATATGAAGGGTTACAGTGAAAGATGCTTGGGGATGCTTTGGACCAATGACAGGAAGAAAAAAAAAGAGTAAAAATGGCTGGAGGAAGTAAATATATTGACAAAAATTCCGAATATAGAGTTATACTCTATAACATAGTTCTTTCTCAAAAAGTATTATATTTTACTGGCTTTGAACAGAAATAAACTGATGCACAAAGGAAAGATGATTGGTATCCAGTTAAGTACTTCAAATTTTTTAACATGACTAATCTCCATTTTCAAAATATGATCATTCTTTCAAATTTTAAATTTTAGATAATATTTGTATTTTACTTCTAATGATGGGTATCTGTACTCTTAAAACAATGATTTCTGGGAACATATTATAGGTTGTATTTACCTGTAACAAGTCTGTTATAGTGATAAAAATAAGAGTAAAATGAGCTATCTGTTATGAGAGCAACACTTAGCTTTAAATCGCAGTATTAATTCAAAATATTAGTGTATATAATCTCATTTTCTCTAGTTCACAAAGTGAACTAGAGAAACACAAAGTTAGCTTTGAAAAATATACAGTGACACTGGGTTTACTCAACATAAAATTAACTCAAGGTAAAAAATATATTTGCATGATTTATAAAGTCATACAGAAATACACCATAAGTGTATTATCTCAGAAAACTTGGAATGGAAACACCATTTGACCCAGCCATCCCACTCCTTGTGGTATACTCAAAGAACTTAAAATCTGCACACTACAGTGATGCAGCCTCTCAATGTTTATAGCAGTTCAATTCACAATAGCCAAACTATGGAACCAACCTAGATGCCCTTCAACAGAAGAATGGATAAAGAAAATGTGGTATATATGCACAATGGAATGTTACTCTGCCTTGAAGAATGAAATTATGGCATTTGCAGGTAAATGGATGGAGCTAGAGAATATCATGCTAAGGAAAATCAGTCAATTCCCCACCTCCCCACAAAAGACCAGATATTTTCTCTGATATACAGATGCTCATTCAAAATAATGGGGGTTAGGGAAAAATAGAGGTACTTTGGATAAGGCAGAGGGGATTGAAGGAAGGGGTGAGGGTATGGGGATAGGATGGATAGTAGAATGAGTAGGACATTATTACCCTGTGCACATATATGACTACACAACTTGTGCGATTCTACATCATGTACAACCAGAAGAATGAAAAGTTATACTCTATTTACATATGATGTGTCAAAGTGCATTCTATTATTGTGTATAACTAATTAGTACACAAATATCTGTTAGAATATTTTCATTAAAAAAACCTGATAATACCCAAATTAAGTCTGTGTTTTGATAATAGTATTGTACCAATGTTAATTTCCTATATTTAATAAATATAATGTGGTTAGATGCAATGTTAACATTGGAGGATCCTGGATGAAGGGTATGTTGGAACATTTTTTATTATCTTTGCAACTTTTCTTTAAGTCTAAAATTATTTCAGAAATATTTAATTAATTAAATTAAAATTGCATTAATTCTATTTTGTGGTTTTTCCATAGAAACTATGGAAATATTATTTCTATTCTTAATAGAAGAAGAATATTGTAATTGTGTTTTATTGTTGTTTTAATAGAATTCTGTAATGAGGAAAACATTTTTATTTTGGTTACTGAGATATTTTGTTTTATGAAATGCCTATTTCAGATTGTTGCTCCATTAAAATAAAAACTGATATTCTATATTTACATTATTAATTGTAGATCGCTATGTATTAATCATACAGATATTTTGTCAAAATAGGTTTATGAAATATTTTCCTCCAACTCTATATTTTTCTTTTCACTACTTAATGGTATTTTCTGATAGATTGGTGTATGTATACCAGTGCATCTATTAACTTTTTACCTAATTATCAATAACATTTGAGTCTTTATTAAAAATAATTGTTTAGCCAGGTCATGAACATATTATCTTACATAATCTTCCAGAGTCTTTTATCATTAATGTTCCATATTTCAAACTACACTCCACATAAAATTGATATTGTATGTGATATGAATGTTGGATTCAAGATCAACTTTTCTCCACAGGAAAGGTCATTTGACTCAACATCATTTTTTGAATCTGTAGTGTTCCCATTGTCATAGATCCATGGTACATTTGTGGAGTTATTTCTGGTCCCTTTTATTTCATTTTGTTTTATTTTATTTTACTATCCTATGCCAATAATTTATTATGGCAATTACCATATTTCATAATAAGTCTTGTGTTCTAGACAGCTTTATCTCTGCTGTGACCAAAATACCTGACAAGAACAATTTTAGAAAAGAAAAAGTTTATTTTGGTCTCACAGTTTCAGAAGCCTCAATCCACAAATGGTTGACTCCATTGCTCTGGGCCCAAGGTTTGGCAGAACATCATGACAGAAGTGTGTGCCAGAGTAAAGTATCTCAGCACATGGATGCACAGAGAGAGCTCCCCTTACCATAGACAAAAATATAAACACCAAAGTCACACCCTGTGTGACCATAACATATTGATAGCTCACTAACTTAATAAAGCTTTTTACATTTATTTATTTACTTTTACTCTTGTGTCAGTGAAGACATAAAATTTCTGTTTTTACTACTGTTACCAAATGTTCTTGTCTACATTATCAGTGATTTTGGGTTGATGCTGAATGGAAAAGAGCTCTTTTCAGTTCTCCACTTTCCTCACTGTTTAGCAACATTTAGCATAGCTTCCCATTACATCATGCTCCAAACTTTGCCATTCCTAATGGCATGTTTTCTTTTTTTTCTTTTTCTCCTAATTCTATGAAAACTTGCTCTGAGTCTTATTTGCTTGTATTTTCTGTTATGCTTGATTTTTAAATATTGGAATCTTTAGGGATCAGTGTTGAGATCAGGTACTATAAATAATTCATTATTGGTCATCTTTCTCAATATTGTTTTAGATATTTTATATACATTGTCTTTCTATATAAATATCAGAATTAGATCGTCAATTTATCCCTAGTATTTTTTAGTTGGGCTTCATTGAATCTATAATTCAATTTATTTATCAATTAAATGCAGATATTTAATACACAAACAGCATATCTCTTCATGTGCTTAGGTTTTCTCTAATCTCTATCAGCAAGTATTTTTATATTATCTTATGCATGTCTTACACATTTTTCATGAAATTTACTACTAAATATTTTATGCTTTATCCATTGTAAATGGAATTTAAAATATCCATTTCCTATTGCTTATACTGGAACTAAAAATACAATTTTTAAAATATTTACCTCATAAACTCTGATCTCTCTAAATTTCTTATGAATTTTTGTAGCTTTATGGACCCACAAAATATTGACTTGCCAATGTAATTATGAGCAAGCAGAAAATGATGAAAGCTTCAAACTTCTTGATATAAAACTATTAAAATATATAGTAATCTAAATAGTATGGTGTTTGCATAAAACAACAGGTCAGAATAGATATCTCAGAAATAACACCCCACATCTATAGTCCACTGATTGTTCCAAAGGATATGCAGAACAGGAAATAGGAAAAATTGGTTTCATCAATAAATTATAACAGGAAACTGAACATCTACATGAAGAATAAAACTAGACCCTTATATCATATCATACACAAAAATAAATTCAAAATGGATTGCAGACTTAAGGTAAAAATGAAAACCATAAACTTCTTGACATTTTATGGGCAATGCTTTTTTTAAATATGAAAATAAAAACATAGGTAATGAAAATCCAAAATACTCAAATAGAATTGTCACAAACTTAAAATTTATGCACAGTCAAGGAAAAAAATCAACAGATCTAAATGAAAACATATTGAATGGGAGAAAATATGTGCAAATCATTTATCTGATAAGAGATCAATTTTCAAAATATAGAAATAATAGTAACCCCCAAATAACCCAGTTTTAAAATGGGCAAAGAACTTGCGTAAACATTTTGTAAAAGGACACATGAATGGCCAACAGTTATATAAAAAGGTGCTCAACATAAGTAATCATAAGGAAAATATAAATCAAACTATAATGAGATATCGGTTCCCACATTTTAGGTTGCTCTTTTCAGAAGGATTAAAGGTAACAAGTTTTGGCGAGGATGTGGAGGAAAATGAATCCTTACATGCACTGTCAATTAGCATAACCATTACGGAATACAGTATAGAAGCACCTTAAAAAATTAAAAATGCACTACCATATGATCCAGCAATTCCATTACTGGGTATATAGCCAAGGTAAATTTAATCAATGTCTTCAGCATTTATATTCACTCCCATGTTCATTACAGCATTGTTCAAAGTACTGAGATATGGGAAGAATATAAGTGCCCACAAACTGATGAGTGGATAACAAAAATGTGTGTACAATGAAATATTCAGTGAAAAAGGAAGGTTTTACAGTTGTGACAATGTGGATGAAATTATGCTAAATGAAAAATAATGCTAGGTCTCATTTGTGGAATCTCAAATATTGAAGCTCTAGAAGCAAAGAGAAGAACGATATCAGCCTGGGGCTAGAGTTAGGTAGGGAAATTTGGAAGCGATTAGGTACAAAATTTCCATTATGCAAGCTGCATAAGTTTTGGAGATCTAATGCTCAGGTATGTTTAAGTAACAAAACTTATTTTTTGCTTAATATTTGCTAAAAGGGAAGATGTTAAGTGTTCTTTCCATAGAAATAAAGAAAATAATAAGTGAGGTGTTGGATATTTGGATATGTTAATTACCTTGCTTGTGATTATTTCACAATGTATTCATATTTCAAAGCATCACATTTTATATTTTGAATTAAATACAAATTTTATTTGTCAATTGTGCCTTAATAAATCAGAAAGAAAAAAATCTGGTAGATTATTTGACATATTGCTTAAATTTCTCTGTATACCTAATCATATTATGAAATTAAAAACATTTTCCTATATAATATTCATGAATTTTTTCCCATATAATTTTTTATTACACTGCATAATACCTTAAAACAATGTAGAACAGAAGTAGTAGAGTGTCTTTCTAGTTAGACTCAGTTAATTTTCCCGTTCAGTTGGAGTAACCATTTTCTGATTCTCTGTATATCAATTAATTTGAATTATGTCCTGGATATTGATACTGTTCGCCTGTGGGGGCTCTGAATTTTGTTATATTCCCCCTACAAATTTGATATTATTATTTGAGCAGGCACTTAATTTGGTTCGACTCAAACAAGAAATTGTTTAGTTGGCAGCTCATATCTTAGTTTGACTATTTTAACTTTTACCTCACTACTTTGATATTTCCTTTAGAATGCATTTATTAGTGGTTGGATAGAGATTTAAGTCGAGGAATGGCACAAAATTTCAGAATTCCTCCCTCTGGGTCTCTATAACCTAGGATTTGTCTCTCAACTTCCTATATCAGTGGTTGTTCCAAAATTTGGCCCATTGTTCTTAAGGTCAGAAAGACTGTGAGCATTCTATTAATTTTAGCTACCCTGGGTTCTTGCCCTTAGGCTAAGAACCATACAAAAAACGGATACATTATGAGGCTACTTTCTTCTTTCAGATGCTGACCCTCCCTCAAGGATTTTCCTGCCTTTTTTGACTTTTCCCATACTTCAGGGAGATTTTGTTCTAATGTTATGTGGTTTTCATGGTACTTATCTTCAAGAGGATAATCTTGAAGATTACTGACCCATACCAGTAGCAGAACTTCCAAAATACACTTTTACTCAAAAAAAAGCATGTATTATGCAAATTCATGATTACAACATCATTTAAATGACTTTAATATGAAATCTAACATTCCTTGAGTATTTGCTGTGTACATGCTATTTCCATAATTGCATTATAGAGTTTGTCATCTTTATTCCTTATAATCACACTATGAGGAATTCACAGGTATGGAGAAATATTTTAGATAAAAAGTTGCCTAAATTCATTCATGTAGTGGATCACAGAGTAGTACCTCCAAATATCGTTTTTTTACTCCTCTAATCATAAAACAGCTTTATATAGCTTTGAAAAACCCAAAATAAAGCAAGGGAGGCACTGAGGGTGTAGGGCCTTCATATACCTTCAACTGGATATTTTGAAACTGTGCCAAACCATCGGAATTACAATATCCTGAACCTCACTTATTTTTGCTACATTTATAAATGCTGAACAGAAAAAGGAAAGATTTTCAGATATATAAGCTAACCTTTCACTGCCACCTATTATTATTTTTGCAAAGCAATTTATATAGTTATAATTTTTCACCTTTCAAAAATCTGGACTTCTCAATCCTTTGAAACACAAACCGATTGCTTTATACCATGTGTTTTGTGGTATTGGAATTCCTTTCTTTCATTGGTTAGTTTTAGTTGTACATGATAATAGAGCCATTTTGATATAATGACACAAGCATTGAATATATATCATTCTAATTAGGACCCATTCTTCTGGATGTACATAATGGTGGGATCAACTGGGGTATAGTCATAAATGAGTTAACACCATTTACTGGCAAGGAGTTCTGCTTCCTCAAATGTTGAAGTATAACATCAGAGAAAGCACACCAAGGCAAGCATTATTAAGCAGGTTTTATTTAAAGGTAATAATACAGACTTCTCCCAGGAGGGAGAAGGGGGCCATGGCTAATGTTCTAGAGTCCTGAGAAGTGAGCATATCTTACATTTTTTATAGATTAGTGTCTTCTTTGCTCTGTTCTTTTCCCCCTTATCTCTCCTTCCTGCCTGTGTGACTAGGCCAAGGAGTTGCTGGTGAAATAGCAAAAAAAAAAAAAAAAAAAAAAATGGTGAGCAGCAGATGGCAGGAGGAAGGGCCACAGGGAGGACTTAGGCAGGTAGGGGCTCAGGGGACATTGATTAGCAATTCCCTGCTTGCAGCTTTTTGGGAGGGGTAGTTAAGCAGGTAGCCTTGGTGATCAAAAGGGCTGTGGAAACACTGACATTCTAGTTTCCCAGGGGTGGTTTCCAACGTCCAGATGCAGATGGTTTTCATGACTTCCATTTCCTCAATTTGACTTAATGTCCTATTTCTACACTAACTGCCTGTCCCCAATTCTGGCTTCATATGTACATAGGAAAATTATGTCAGATTTATTCAGCTGTATTTCATTTTCCTATGCTCCCATTTCCCTTATTTCTCTTTGACTAATTTACTAGATTTCTATTCTTCCCCTCCCCCCATTATTGTGGGTTAGCTTCAAATATCAGCAAAACCATCTGATCTTTGTTTGGGGGTGACTGTCTTACCTCACTGAGCATGATAGTCCCCAGATCCATCCATAGGCTGGCAAATGTCATAAAATCACTCTTCTTGATGGTTGAGTAATATTCTGTTATGTATTATATACACATTTTCTTTATCCATCATCTGTTGAGGGGTACCTAGGTTGGTTCCATAGCTTAGCTATTGTGAAGTGAGCTTCTGTAAACTGATGTGGCTGTGTCACAGCAGTATGCTGATTTGAAATCTTTTGGCTATATACCAAAGACTTGATAAGTGGGTCAAATGGTGATTCCATTCCAAGTTTTTTCAGGAATCTCCATACCACTTTCCATAGTGGTTGCACAAATTTGCAGTCCCCCCAGCAGTATATGAATAGACTTTGTTCCTCATACCCTTGCAAACATGTATTGTTACTTATTTTCTTGATGATTACCATTCTGAATGGAGAGAAATGAATTCTCAATGTAGTTTTAATTTCCATGTCTCTAATTGCTACAGATGTTGAACATTTTTCATATATTGGTTGACCATTTGTACTTCTTCTGTAGAGTGCCTGTTCAGTTCTTTTGCCTATTTATTGATTGGGTTATTTGTTTCTTTTTCAAAATTTTTGTTTGTTTGGTTTTTGGTATTAAGTTTTTCAAGACTTTTGTATATCCTGGAAATTAATGCCCTATCTGAGGTGCAAGTGGCCAAGATTTTCTCCTATTCTGTAGGCTGTCTCTTCAATCTCTTTATTGGTACCTTTGCTGTGAGGAAGATTTTTAGTTTGATGTCATCCCATTTATTTACTTTTTATTTTACTTTTTGCACTTTAGGAATCTTGTTAAGGAAGTCAGTTCTTGATCTGACACGTTGGAGTGGTAGGCCTACAATTTTTTGTTATGTGCAGAGTTTCTGGTCTACTATCTAGGTCTTTGATCCATTTTGAGTTGAATTTTGTGTAGGATAAGAGATAGGGTTTAGTTTCCTTTCTACTGCATATGGATTTCCAGTATTCTCAGCACCATTTTTTGAACAGCTATCTTTTCTCTGTTGTATGTTATTGGCACCTTTGTAACTTCTTTTTGTTGGTTTGTCTCTGTGTATTCTTTTCTGTTCCATTGGTCTTCTTGTCTACTTTGGTGCCAATGCCATGCTGGTTTTGTTACTGAAGCTCTGTAGTATGATGTAAGGTCTGGTAATGTGATGACTCCTGATTTACTTTTCATACTAAGTACTGCTTTGGTTATTCTGGGCCTCTTATTTTCCCAAATGAATTTCATAACTTTTTTTCTATTTCTCTGAAGAACATCACTGGAGTTTTGATGGGAATTGCATTGAATCCATACAGCACTTTTTTAGTACTATGGCCATTTTGACAATATTAATTCTGCCTATCTAAGAATATGCGAGATCTTTCCACCTTCTAAGGTCTTCTTCAATTTTGTTATTTAGTGCTCCATAGGTTTTACAGTAGAGGTCCCTACATTACAGAAGGATGAAACTCACATGATCATGGTGCACTATCTTTTTAATGTGTTTTGTATATAATTTGCCAATATTTATTAAGAAGTTTTGCATCTATGTTTATCTCTAATTCTTTAAAAGACCATGAATAAATACCTCCTGTTTTAACCTCAACTATGGTTTTATTTCGTATTTTTTCACACTCTAAAATAAAATGTTTACATATACTATGTGATATTATCATTCTGAGTTCTATATAGCTTTAATAAATATGAATGAAATAATATTTAAATTTATGCAAGGTTTTTCCTCTGAGTAATATGATTATAGGTAATTTTCTCTTTTTAATTTTTAATATTTTATATTTTAATATTAATAGTTTATCTTTGATAATGAGAATATATAAATTTTGTAATTAAATGGAAGAAAGCTTTTTTTAAATAAAGGAGCTCATTAAGAAAGTCAAAGCTATCTGCTTGCATCTGGAGGATATTTTAATAAATTTGCCCTGAAGTGACATGGTAATTTAAGGTTTGTATACATGGGATTTCATCATTACTTGATTTACTTGAACAAAAAAAAAATCATCCTAGATAAAGAAAAATGTTTACCATTTGAATCTTGACACCTAACAACTTTTGGTAGATTGCATAATTTTTGAATAATTTCTCATAGAACTGAGTAATTCCTTAGGAAGATCACTGCTCAAAATAACTGTAATGCAGTAGTACCTTTGTCACAATTTTGTTAGTCTTGAATCTGTCTACAAACCCAAATCTCTTTCTGATAATTTCTTTTTTGTATATACATACAACTTAAGATGGTCACACTAACCATGGACAGAGAAGACAATGATGTCAACATTATGCCTACATTACCCACATATTAGAATATCTCTTCTTTATTATGCATCATTGATAGTCAATAATGTTCATATTTTATATTATTCCTTTCAATTATATCTACATTTTTTTCATGAAAATGCTTTTCTCACTGTTTTAATCAGCTTTTTCACTGCTGTGACAGAAAGACCTAATAAGAACAATTAGAAGAGGAATAGTTTGAGGGCTAATGGTTTCAGAGGACTCAGTCCATAGACAGTTGACTCCATTGCTCTGGGCTGGAAAGGAGGCAGGACATCATTGCAGATGGAAAGTGGCTCAGGACATGGCCACCGGTAAGCAGAGAGAGATCTGCTCCACAAGGACAAAATATACACACCAAAGGCACACCTCCCAATGACTTGCCTCCTCCAGCCCCACCCTACCTGCCACAGTTACCATCCAGTTAATCCCTATCAGAGGATAAGAATTTGTTCCACCTTGCTCAGCCACCCAGGCACTCAGCTGCTGTACCTATGGCCCCTGGAGGTCTGGTTACTACTTGAGATAGTGATTAGGATAAGACCCGCATAATCTAATCATTTGCCTCCATTTACTTGCATTGTTTCATACATGAGCCTTTGGGGAACACCTCATATCTAAAACATAGCCTTCTGTCCCTGGCTCCCAAAAGATCATACCCATTTCAGAATACAAAATGTATTTAGTCCATTTCCAAGAGTTTGCATAGTATTAACAGTACCGGGATTTTCCAAAAATCCACGTTCAAAGTCTCCTCTGAGACTCAAAGCAAACTCTCAGTGTGAGTTCCTGAAAAATGAAAAGCAAGTTACATATATCCAATATATAACTGTAGAGAGTAAACATTTCAATTTCATGAGGGAGAAATAGGGGTACTAAAAGATGGGATCAGACCAATGTGAGACCAAAATCCATCTGTGCAAAAAAATTCTGTAACTCTAGGTCCAGCACCTGGGGCACATGGCATCATTATATTTTCTCCAAAGGGCTTGTATAGCTCCTCCTCTGTGATCTTGTTGATAGTAGTCCACTTGGCCTCTTTGTTGGCTTATCTGCTCAATTCTTGCAGCTTTCCTTGACTGACATTCCACAAAACTGGCATTTCATAATCTTGGGGGTGGGTAACCACTGTAGCATCGGCTTCTACCTTACATCTCAATGCATCACCCTTTCAGGGGTCAGCCTGTAGGGACTCCAGCCCTGCATCACTTTGCGTAGTCTCTCAGATCTTCCTTTGAAATCTTGGTGGAAGTCTGCATGACACCCTAAATCCAGCATCCTGCAATCCTGCAGAACTTGCACCACATATTTGAAACTAAGGTGTGCCACCATCTCAAGCGTTAGCCAGTCCTCCAGGGGCCACAGCTATAGCAGCCCCTGAGTGCCTGGGTAGCTGAGCATGGTGAAACAAATTCCTAGGCTCCACTGTATAGGAAGGGTGCCCCACTCATCTCTTGTCAAAAGAATTTTTACTTTTGCAGCCTTGAGCCTGAGATGGGTATGGTCTTGTCAATTCCTGAGATGACTTCAGTCATCTTTTCTACTGTTTCTGGGTAAAGTACGTAACAGCATCTGCTTAGTGGCTGTTTTCTCCTTAATTACCACAGCTTCCTTAGCCCCACTTTTACTCACAGCCTTCTGGCCAAACTGCAAGCTTTACAAAATTTTTGGCTCTGCTTTCTGCTCCTGAGTATTGCAATAAACTTGGCTAAAACACGCTAGTAATATCCATGCCACCTCCTGAAGGCTGTGATGTTTTGGAATTTCCTCCCCTACATTAATTAATCTGTCAACTTTAAACTGAGCCTCACAGAAATTCTCAGAACATGGCAAAATGCAAACAATTTCTTAGCCAAAATGTAATATGAATGGCCTCTAGTCCAATTTCCAAGAGACTCTTCCTCCTGCTCTGGAACCTCATGAGTCCAGTATTTATATTTATAGTCCTCTTGGTGACAGGGTAGTCTAAATTCCCATCAGAATTGCCCATTAAGATCTACTTACAACAGTCTAAAATTTTTCCAGATCACATTTCTAAATTTTCCAAAATTCCTCCCAAACGCCAAAAAGGTCCAACCACATTGTCAGGTTACTCTCAGCAACAACCCTGCTTCTCAGTACCAGTTTCTGTTTTAGTAGGCTTTTTGGCTGCTGTGACCAAAAGACCTGATAAGAACTATGAGCACAGGAAAAGTTTATTTGGGGTGTCATGGTTTTGATACTGCAGGTGATGAAAATCAATTAGGGCCAAGTTCCATTTCCCCAGATGTGAATGTTGAACACCCAAGAATCACCTAGGGAAGCATAGAAAGCCATTTTATTTAAAGGATAGAATAGAGATAGACTACTCCACCAAAAGGGGACCCAGAGCTGGATATCCAAGGAAGGGGAGGTGTCTTGTTCCTTTTATACACTTTAGAATGTCTTTGTTCTCATGTTCTCCTCCCATTATCTTGCCTCTTCTCTTTCCATCCTGCCTACCTGACAAGTGGCCCAAAAGGTAGAGTGATCCCTGCAGGAAGGTAGCAGCCCAATAGGCATTAATTAACAACTCTTAAAACTCCCTGAAGGGAGGAACAATCCCTGGGGCCTGTTACCTTAGCAACAAGTTGGAGGAGGGGGAGAAGGGCTTTGGAGATATGCGCATTTGATTCCCTTTCCTTTCCAACCAGCCCCCATCTTCCCAATCAGACACAATTATTTATCATCTACAATGACTGCCTTTTGTCCCCTGGCTTCAGTTTCAAAGGTTTCATCTATAGATGGTCAACTCCATTATTCTGAACTGGAGAAGTGACAGGACGTGATGGCAGAAGAGTGAAGTAAAGGAAAGTGGCTCAGGATATGTTCACCAGGAAGCAGAGAGAGAGCTCTGTTCAACAAGGACAAAAAATACTTTCCAAAGGCATACCCTCAGGGATCCACCTCTTCCAGCTACACTCCACCTGCCTTGTAGTTTAACACTTAATTAATCCCTATCAAAGATTAGTGCACTGCTTAGGTTAAGACTGTCTTTACCCAAACATTTCACCTCTAAATGTTCTTGTACTATCTCATTCATACGTGAACTTTTGGAGGACAACTCATATCTAAACCATGATACACTTGTGATAATTGATTTATTGAATATGTTAACTCATATCAATATATACTCAATTTCAGTATTGAACTGTTTACTCTTTAGTTATTGCATTGTGTTTATCACAATTATGGTCTCACTCCATTTGTTTATTGGTAGTAATTTATGATTTCATTTTAAAATATTTTTATTCTGCTTTCATATGTGCAGCTCTGTTGGTTTCATTCTGGGACTTAAAAATCAGTGACTACTACAAATCACAACATCACTGGGCAAACTTTTAAAAAGTAAGATGATTAAAGGACTGCCTCACCAACAAATAATAGAATACCACTTTTTTTTCATTTTCAGAAGACAATTGCACACACACATGTACGTACCCATACTTCCCTCTATATATTATTAGTTTTAGGAGAATAACATTCTTTCCATTGAGACTAATAACTATCTGTAAAACTATATATGATAAGTGAATTTTGGCACTCTTGGATGTTGAAATAGGGATGTGAGGCTATGTATGGTATATCATTAATAGCCTGTCTTTCCATTCAGGAAGCCCCAAAAGGAGCAGAAAGTCTAGTGCACCTAAATAATTATGTCCCAGGTAACTAGCTGTGATATAAATACTGAGGCCAGTGTTTAGTTCTAGTTCATATTTGAACCTCAGTCTTATAGAGTCTCAGTATAAATCAATTATATAAATTGTGTACTACCAATGCAGACTACTTTAAAATTGACTCATTAAAGTAAATATACTAGTTGTTGGATGGGCTGATCACTCTCCATTTCCCAGGGAAACTCCACCTGGCCAACTGCTGAATGCATTTCCTCAACCAGACTGAGCCTTTCCTGTTTACCTTCAACCAATAGCAACCCAAGCCTTTCCTGAGGGCCCTTAGCCAATCCCCCAGACACATGATCCGGCTCAGGGAACACCTTGGCCAATGAATTTAAAAGTTGCAGTTGCAACCAGTCCCAATTCAACACCTACCCCTAAAAGGTACTTAAACTCAGGGACATTGTCTCTCTCTCTCTCTCTGCTTCTTCACTGGGAGCAGCCACTGTGCCACTCCAAAAAAATCTCTTGGCTGAAACGTGGTTTTGGGTGTGGTCCTTTTGCCTTACACTAGTCACAAGGGTAACAGAGGGGAGAGTCCATAGTTCAGGCCAACTCATATTGAATAGGATATAAAATGACTAATAGGATATAAAATGACTAATTACTAATAGTGATATGCCTCATTTTTGTTTATGACAAACATTATGTAAAACTGATTAGTTGCTGGAAAATTAGGCCTAGATTTCTATAGAAACATTTTTGTCTTTCCATTTCCATTGAGAATTCTCCAATTCACAGAACAGCATTAAAAATTCCATTTTACAATAAAAAGAGCAAAATAATTGCTAAAATTCTTGAAATGTTAATAATGATGAAAATACCATTAACTCTTTTTATTTGTAAGGGTCCTGTACAAAAGGAAAGGTTTCTATCTCCACAATACACATACCAAATAACTTCATGTCTTATACAACCTGTTTCATTTTTTAAAGTTTTTAAAGCTGATTCTGTTGCTCAGTTAAGTAGCTTTATTTTATATGTGACTTATAATAACAAATGAACATATGCCTGCTATTTTTTCCTTTGTTAGTGCCTTGCTTTCATTTGGTGAAATTTCTTGCTCTAAATTGAGATGATTATCATTTAGCGTGCCCAACTGTAGAAATCCAGCTTCTCAACATATTCAAATGTTTTTATCAATTTAACAAATTGACTCTGTAACAATTGTTTCCTTAATTACAACTATAGTCATCATTAAGGGAAAAAAGCAAGTAGTAAAGTATATTTTTTTAAACAATAATTGTCTTCATAGGTGAGAAACTTCTGATAATTTTTATACAGTACTATAATTTTATTTCATAATGTTGGTTGCATTAGGTATATTAAAGATATGAACAAATAATTAAAGTGTTTGATAGATTAAATAGCATTTGCTTTAAGAAACTGCATTATTTTAAATTTTTCTTTCAGTGTGTTGGTTGCCCATTGAAACAGTAAGAAGTTAGTAATACTGTATATCTCAATACCTTGACCAAGAAATAACTTTTAAAATTTGTAGAAAGTTATTCATTTGCTTATATAATCATTTATAAAATGTTTGAAATATTTTCTTAAGTAGAATTTGCTTTAAAATATTTTTGAAAATGACTTGCTAATATATTTATTGAATTTATTCAGTGATGAGCTAGCTAGAAAAAAAAATTGTTACAGTTGCAGCATATCAAATCTGTCCACCATTTGCTGACATTAACTACCCTTTATCTCCCCCATTTCAGTGGGAAATGTGGAAACTAAACAGAATGTTTTTGGAAATTAATAGTTTACTCTATGAACCTGAAAACATGCTATATTATGCTCACTCTTCTAATATTACTTTCCTCAAATGATGTTATTTGTAAGTATAATTCTGCAATAAAGGAAAAACTGGATTGATGGTGAAAGGAAATGAACTTTCAGAACTTGCCATAAAATTAATCAAATATTTCACCATAAAAACAAAAAATGTAATCTCTCATTTACAGTTAGAAAAATGAAAATGTCGATTATATTCATAAAAAAATAATAAGAATAAAAAACTATTGCTGTGATATATACTGATGAATATTAAATTGATATTCAGAATCACTTGCAATGGTTAATTCTTTATCAAATTTTCATTTTGTTTCTATATTATCAAAAATGCTGAGGGTAGTATTAGTTCTGGGATGTTTTAAAGGCATTTGTAATTCTTTATAGTAACATTAAATTTATCTTTATATGCTCACTTTCATTGTCTTTGGAGTATATATATAAAAGATTACCATTTTCTATGAAAAAATAATGGAGTAAGAGTTATGTTAGTGTGTTATAAGAAAAAATATGAAAACTAATTTTCTAAGTCCCGATTTTGAAAATATAAAAAACAAATAGTACATATATGCAAATACATATATACCATATTAATTAAACAAAAGTGCAATGAAATTTACTGAAATACATAATCATTATATGACTTCCCTTAAAAATCAAATGTCATATAGTACAATATCTGTTGCATAGCTGTTTGAATATTGTTAATAAAAATGAAATTTAAATCTCAGATACTAATCAATAAAATGAATGGATTCCTATCCTCATTTTGACATCCTAACATGACATTTTTTCTAAAAATATTAAACTTATTTGTTTTTAAATAATTATTTTATGAAAAGTATATACAGTAATTCAACTTAAAAAAGGGAATGTAATAACTAGAAATGAAACAATAGGATAAATGTTTCCACAGTATGTGATATTTTAATTATTTTTCTGTACTTCACTCAGGCAAATTGCATAGGCTTTTTAGGGGCATAGTGAGTTTTCTGCTATGATTATTAGGATTTCTGTGAGAAAGGGATTACATTTCTTTTTAATTGTCCCCTTTTACCTGGGTACCCTACTGTCTAGCCACTTTTTTCAAAGATTTATGGAAATCTCTGAAATCTCAAAAAGCCTGCCCAGGTCAATTAATTTCTGATTTTAAATAATACTGGAAAATACGTTCTCAGAGCTAGGAATAATACTAGCACCTGCTCTTCTATTTGAACATACATAGCTTAGAATATTTTTCATAAGTGCTGTTTGTTAATCAGTGTAGCACTGACACTTTAAGTCAGTGGACTTTTTATCCAAGTTTTTGGAACATCTGCATCAGACTGACATGGACATATTTAATTGAAAATCAGACTTTTGGGCAGTATCAGAGTGTACCACTGGCGCTGGAATATAGCTCAGTGGTGGGTGTGTACCTAGAATGTGTAAGGCCCTAGGTTCTTTAATCCCTAGCATTAGCACTAATGCTGACAAAAAAAAAAAAAGGGTGCACAGTTTTAGCAAGCTTCTTGAATAAGTCGAATGTACAGTAAAATTCAGTATCAGTGAAGCTGTATTTGATATCTGGGGCCTCTGGAAATGAACAGACCTGAGTTCTGTTCACTGTGTGTGGTCTTTTTCCATGCCTATAGTTTCTGATGCTTTGCTGAAAGTGAGGAAAATTATATCCAATGTTTCTCTTAAAAAACAATTGTGTTTGGGTACCACCAAAAAAAAAAAAAGGAGAGAGAGAGAAAAGAAAAGATAACCTAAGTCCATATTTAGCTGAGCATAGTGGCACGAGGCTATAATCATAGAGATTCAGAAGACTTGAGACAGGAAGATTGCAAGTTTGAGGCTAACTGCAAAATTCAGAGTGACTCTGTCTCAAAGTAAAAAATTAAAAAAGGCTGATGATATAACTTAGTGATAAAGTATCCCTGCATTGAAAGCCCAGTACATGAAAAATAAAAAAAAAAAAAACAGTGTTCATCTCTGGGCTAACTTGAAGTCTCTTTACTTCTAGAGCTTAAAATCTAGAAGAGGCAAGATAGAAATTATCTACAGAAAATAATAGTGGTGTCACACTATATGATGTAAAACTCAAATGTTACTGCAATTAATAATTTTAATAAAGAAAATTTATAAATGGAAATAGACTGTTAATGTATTTTGGATAGGGAGAAGAGGGTATTTTGACAGAGAAAACATAAACTAAAGAATGATTTCATGCAGTAATGAAATCATCTTTATAGGACTTCAAAATCAGCCCTAATTATAACAAGAAAGTATGAAGAAGAAGGATAGGGTATTTGATGCATAGGTAAGGTCAGATAACAGATCCTGAAAATTCAGGAATAAGATCTAGATTTTGTATTGTATGCAAAAATGTATTTTAGACAAAAGTGTGAAAATAAATATGGCATTTATTAATATCTGTTTGTAATTGCAATGTTAAT
Organism: Glaucomys volans; assembly: GCA_020662805.1. NCBI lineage: Eukaryota > Metazoa > Chordata > Mammalia > Rodentia > Sciuridae > Glaucomys > Glaucomys volans. Next base: position 50,613 of record JAJEJO010004358.1, read on the forward strand.
GGGATCAATATTGGATCTATTTCACAGAAAAGGAAACACTATGATTTGGGTTTACAGATAATATAACAGAATTTGAAGAAACTTCTTCTGATCATAATAGTAGCTGACAGCAGATTTGCCATACAAATTAAAATGACCATAAAATTAGACAAAAATTGTGAAGCATCTCATCTCAAGCCCCCTGCCATCAGTAACATGAAAGAACAGTCCTCTAAAAAAAGGAAGTTTCTGATGAAAGACTCATATTAACAATGGTTCTCTGACTGAGAACAATTTTCAGACTGCAGTATCTGAAACTGAAAAAGCAGAGTGTAATGTTTCTGCTAAGATCTCAAGGCAATAGTAAAAGATCTAGTTTGCTCAAGTGGCAGGAAACTGGTACAAAGCAAAAGGAAGGGATCTTTACTGGGTGGCAGAAATCTATTGGAGATTCCATACTTGTCTTTAGTGAAGTGGTGGACTATGAGTATTCAGAATAATACTATGTGAAGACAAGAGAGGAGGTATTAATCAACTGAGAGTGAAAGAATATTACTAGACCTCAGGAAGACATTAGTAGGGAGACATTAGTGATCTAACACAGATGTTGTGAAGAGTCATAAATACCGATGACATCCAGCTGAGATAATAGAACAGTCTTAGTTAAAGAATAATTATGGTACTCTACTGTAGGCCTTATTTTGGAATTGAATTAACAAGGAATAAAATCAAGTTATGATAAGATCCTTGGGGAAGACAAATTTTGAGATTGAGTCCTCTCTAATTATAAGGGTATTGGAAGCACATTTATATTTTCAAAATGTAAAATTGAGCCTAAACAAATTTAAGTTGAAATCTATTATTTGAACAGATTGTTAAAACAAACAAACAAACAAAGCCCAGTAATGTCCAAAGACAAAAAAAAAATGACATCAGAATACACACACAGGACCATTTCAAATCTGCATGTATTAGTCAACTTTGCATTTCTGGAACCAAAATACTTGACACAACAATCTTAGAGGAAGAAACGTTTATTTCAGACACACAGTTTCAGTAGTTCTTCCCATGGTTGGCCAACTCCATTGCTTGGACCTGAACTTAGGCAGAACACTATGGTGGAAGGGCAGTAGTGTAAGAAAGGTGCTTATCTTATGGCAGCCAGGAAGCAGAGAGAGAGGGGAAAAGGGCCACAGGGACGATGAACACTTACAGGGCATGCTCCCAGTGACTAATATCCCCCAGCTATCCTATACAGACCTACAGTTGCCACCAAGTTAGTTCATTCAAAGTAGGATGGATTAATTATTTTACAATGCTCTTAATCATTTCCTCTCCTGCATTGACAAAGGAATTTTAGGAGGATACCTTATATTCAAACCAAAGTAAACACTCCAGAATGAAATAAAATTAATAAACATGATTCCACATGCATGGGTGGAAAGATTGATTGTGGTTAAGATTTCAAGTTTTCCCAACTAGTAGATCTAGAGATTAAATATATTCCAAGCAAGTTATTCTTGTGGATATTGACAAACTGATTCTAAATAGAGTTGAAATATGGGAAGAAAGAGACCCTCACCAGTTAATACAGTATTCATTGATAACGAATTTGGAGGAGTTATGCTACCTGGCTTCCAAACTTTTTATAAAGCAACAGTAATCAGGAAGGCATGGTATTGATCAAGACATTATAAATGGAACTAAAACAGAATAGAGAGCTCAGAAATGGGTCTACACAATCAACTTGGCTTTGAAAAAGGAATAAAGACAATATAATGGAGAAAATATTGTCTTTTCAACAGATTATGAAACAACTAGACATCCATATGCAAAAAATAAAAAAAAACTTTGAATTTAAACATAGAATTTATATCTGCCACAAAAATGAACTAGGGATTGACCACTAGCCTAAAAGTGAAATTCAAAATTATAAATATCCTGGAAACAACATAGGAGGAAAACTATGGGTGTATGATTACTTTAGTAAACTTGGGTTTATGATTAATTTATAGGTACAGCACTAAAACACAATTCATAAGAACTGATGAATGGGGGATGGGGGAGAGATGATGGAAGATTAGAGAAAAGAAGTACCTCCTAGCAGCTCATCAACATCAGACTTACAAAGTGAGAAAACTGATCCTTAGCCAGGTGGGCAACTAAAGGTAACTCATGAAACTTAACACTGAACTAGTAAAAATAAAAATTATGAACATGCACAAAGTGAGAAACTTGAATGTAAGAAACAATAAGAGAAGCACCAGCTCAGGTATCAGTGAAGGGGGGGAGGGGGCAGCATAGGCAAACAAAGGAAATGGCATGGTCAATGGATAAAAAAATTAAATAATAATAATAACAAAGAAAAATTTGCTTGGGGAAACTTGTGTATTAAAGAGGAAGTCTGATTAGCGACAGAGTCGGCAAGTGTAAGCAAATCCAAAATTAGTTCCTCTGGTTTGGCAAACACTCCAGGAATGGAAAATGTGCCTGGGCAGGGAAAGAGTACACAGGGCTCTGAGAAAGTAGGAAAAGCTGCCATGGCTGTAGCCAGGCTCTGCACATGTGCCCAGTGAGGAAAGCACCTGCCCCAGTAACCACATTTCAGGTGGGTCCCCATGGGGAAAATCACTGCCTGCATCAGCATTGGCACCTCCACTGCAGTCCCTGTGAACATTAGACAGGAAAAACTGGCTCTGGCATTGCTGCACATCCAGCGCAACTGCATTCAGTGACAGGAAATCAGAAACTCCTGCAGCTGACTTATGAAATAATACAAACAAATGAACAAATCCCATAAGACATCTGAAACAGAGAGACCACAATAGGCAAAAAGAAAATTATACCTGAACTATTCAGGATCTGGATCCCACGAGACCAGCTATCTTTATTGCTGGTGCTGTGGCTGAAACACAGGAGCATCTGCACTCTAGGGCAGAAGTCCTATATTTCGTATGCATGGCAGTGGAGCTGAAACATGTGGAAGTGTTTTTTCTATGCTTTAAAAATGGATTTTACTAGAGATTCTTGAAATCCAGACATCCTGCAGTGGTTTGCATCCCTCAGTAATAGGGGATGTGGACCAATTCTCAAACTCCCACCCATGAAGTTCCAAAGTTCAGTTGAGACTAAATCCTCATTACTAGAATCTCAAATTCAGAACACTACATCACTCCTGTCACAAAAACATAATTTGTCAACACCAAAATTGTGGCACCCCACTGTATAACCAGAAGACTGGAAGCTGAGATCTATTACAACCAGCTGTGCCTCCTAACCACAAAAGCAGGCAGCAACTCTTCACGCAAAGGCTACATAACCAAAAACAAATACAAATATCGAAATTCCCTCATAACCACCATCAGCAGAAATGAACTTGTTATTTCTCCACAATACTTTTTCCTTTTTCACTGTTTTATTTTTTCTCTTTTCCTCACTTTTTTCTTCTAGGCATACTTCCATTTTTATTCTATTTTTTTCTTCTTTTAAAAATATTTCAGGTATTAAATTTTTTCTGAACATCATTTCATCATATTGTATTAATTTTTTTTCCTTTTTCTATTATGAATGATTTTGTGTATGTGTTTGTGAGTGCATATGTGTGGGTGTGTGTGTGTTCTCACTGCATGAATAAGTTTGAAAAAATACATGTATATTTTTATAATTTTGCCTTCACATTAATTGCTTCCCTCTGCACTCGTTTGTTATTTAGACTTGATTTTTCTTAGATGAGATCAAATATACATGGATTGGAGTTAATTTGATCTTACTGTTGTTAGTTTGCTCATACTTTGGCTCTGGCCTCTCTTATCTCCCATTCTTCACTCTCTTCCCCTACTGAGAGCCAAGTTTTTTTTTTTTTTTGTTTCAACTCCCTCTCTTTCTTTACTTTATTACTTTCAGCTAATATTTTATTCATTCTTATTTGCAGTCAACACCTGTTACCTACCTTTTGCCTCTCCTCTGATTGCTTTTTTTAAAAGTGTTTCAAACTTTCTCTCACCTTCCCTCCATTTTCTCTTTACTTAAGAAACTGTAACTCCACTGAATAATAGAATTATACAGTTCATGTACTTTGTATCCCTTTTGTTTTTAGGTGATTATTAATACAGTGGATTATATAATGGACACTTGATTTTGAATGCCAGATTTAGTTCACCATCATGTATTACTGGTACTGATGTTAATTGCTGACCCCACACTTCCTTTATAGGTGTTAATGAACATTACAAATGTCATAGTGGACACTGGTCATTCATCTTTACACATCAGTCACTGACATTAGTGCTATTCCCAGCTTTCCTTTGAAGAGATGCTGGAGAGTGATTGGGGCACTTTAAGATTAGAGACCCTTATGAGGAGAAATTCTTAAAATCTAGCCAAACAACAATGAATCACACCCCACTCCTGAACCTAAAGAAAACTTCAAATCATTGAATTAGGGAGACAAAATCTTCTCCTGCAGAAAAAAAAGGCTCCAAGGAATAAGAAGAGAGGGGAACTTCAGGTCCCTCGTTGATATCCATTCATAAATCAAAAACTGAGGGAAATCCTAGAATTAAATAAAAAACTTCACCTATAAGGTCATATGTATAAAAGAGAAAGGGGAATTCACCTCAATTGATGTGCAAGTCCAGGACCTCAAAATATGAAGAACTAAGCAAAAAAAAATTCCCCACAAACTTACAACCTCTCAACAAAGGATCCCATAAATACAGACATAGATGAAATTCAAGATCTAAGGAATAGATTAAAAGAGCAAATTCAGGAGATGAAAGACCATTTCAATAAAGAAATGGAAATACTGAAAGAAAGCCAATCAGAACTCCTGGAAATGAAAGACAAACAGAATCAAATTAAAAATTCACTTGAAAGAGTCATCCATAGATTATCTTCCATAGCAAATAGAACTTCAGCCTTTGAAGGCAGAACCTTAGACCTTGAATACAGGATATCTGCATACATGAAATACAATAAATGAAAAAAATAAAAGAACATGATCAGTAATGAAGGTCTCTGGGACAACATCAAAAGACCAAACCTGATAATCACTGGGGTACAAGAGAACACGGAGATACAAGCTAAAGGTTATGACATTCTTGGTTGACGCCCATTGTCTTTCAAGTCTTGATATATGTTATTCCAAGCATTCCTGAATTTTAGGGTCTGGACTGAGACATATGACAAATTGACTAAACACTTAATGTGACTTGCCTTCTTTCCCTGGAGGCTTTTAAAATTCTATCTTTTTTTTTCTGTATATTAGGCACTTTAATTATAGTGTTCCTTGGAGAAGACTTTTTTAAAATTTTATTTTTAGACTGCATTTTGATTCATTGTACACAAATGGGGTACATTTCTATGGTTGTACACGATGTAGAGTCACACCATTCATGTAATCATACATGTACATAGGGTGATGTACATGATGTCTGTCTCATTTCACTATCTTTCCTTCTCCTACCCCCATTCCCTTCATTTCCCTCTACACAATCCAATGTTCCTCCATTCTTCTCTTACCCTGTCTCCCTGTATCATCCACTTATCAGAAAAAAACATTCGGCCTTTGTTTTGGGGGGATTGACTTATTTCACTTAGCGTGATATTCTCCAACACCATCCATTTACCTGCAAATGCCATAATTTTATTCTTCTTTATGACTAATATTCCATTGTGTATATATACCACAGTTTCTTTATCCATTCGTCTACTGAAGGGCATCTAGGTTGGTTCCACAGTCTAGCTATTGTGAATTGAGCTGCTGTAAACACTGATGTGGCTGCATTACTATAGTATGCTCATTTTAACTCCTTTGGGTATAAGCTGAGGAGTGGGATGACTCGTGGAGAGGACCTTTTTTTGATCTTGCCCATTTTGGGTTCTAAATGCATCTCATAATTAGATTTCCATCTTACTCCTAAGGTTTGGAAATTTTTTTCTATATCATTTTATTGAAGTTTGTGCTTTATTTAGTTTTTATTTTGGTGCTTTCTTCCATGCTCATAATTCTTATATTTGGTCTCCAGATTTCTTGAATATTTTGGTCATGGTTTTTTTTTTTTTGTTTGTTTGTTTTTTGGTACAGGAGATTGAACCCAGAGTGCTTTAACTACTGAGTGACATCCCCAGGCCCCATTTTATATTTCATTTAGAGACAGGTTCTACTTGAGTTTCTTATTGCCTCATTAAGTTGCTGAGGCTGGTTTTGAACTTGTGATCCTCCTGCCTCAGCCTCTGGAGCCCCTGGGATTATAGGAGTGTACAACCATGCCTGGCTGGTCATGGTTTCTTAATACATTTTCCATATTGTTGACTTAAAAAGACTATATACTTTATTTTTGAGGATTGAGAATCTGTTCTCTCTGTGGTCTAATCTAGTGTTGATGCTTTCAACTGAATTTTTTTGAGGGGTGGGTAAAAGGGATTGAACTCAGGGGCAGTTGACCACTGAGCCACATCCTAGCCTTATTTTGTATTTTATTTAGAGACAGGGTCTCACTGAGTTGCTTAGTGCCTCGCCATTGCTGAGACTGGCATTGAACTCATTATCCTTCTGCCTCAGCTTCCCAAGCTGCTCATATTACAGGTGTGTACCACTGTGCCGGGCTCAACTGAATTTTTAATTCAATTTATTGAATCATTCCTTTTTAATATTTCTGTTTGGTTCTTTTAGAATATCTTTTTATTGGAATGATCGTTAATTTCCTCTATTTTCTCCATTAGCTCATTCCTGACATTTTATTTTAGTTTGTTGACCATTTTAACTATAACCTTTCTAATTTCCTTATCCAACTTTTCTGCCATCCTGGTATCAATGAGATCAGTTGTTCAAGTGTCGTGGGCTGTTTGAGGTGGTTCATTTCCTTGCCTTGTCATATTGTTTGTGTTTCTACACATCTGTTGATATGATTATTTATTCTACTTTTATGCAAAATACTATTTAGTGACCTTCTCTCTCTTCACTTCCCCAGGCTAAGCAAATATCTAATTATTGATATTCCTTCTTAATGCATATCCTCTTTCATGCCTAGTATCAGTACCACTCTGAGAGAAGATAATAAACCATATTAACTGCAATCATTTCAGAGCCAATCTACATACTAATAAACCTTTAAAAATGCTTATTGATAATGTTCTACAGTTACTCTAATTCAAGTAAGAGTAATTCAAGTTAATGTTCTACAGTTACTCTAATTCAAGTATATAATTGTAGTAATGTTTTTCAATAGGCTGCAGAATTATTTACTAAAGATAATATAATTATTATTACACTATGCATGAGTTGCAGAGGTTAGAAAGGAAGAATTGGCAAAGAAAAAAAGAAAAAAGAAAAAATAGAAAAACAAAACAAATTAAGATAAAAAGAAGAAAAGTGGGGGAGTGATTTGAGGCAGGAGTAGGTAATCCAAGAGGGGGAAAAAGGGACTAAGAGAACCAAGTGTAACCTTGTGCTAGAAAAGCAAACACAGAAAGGATGACTCCTGCTAATGCTTTAAAACATTAGAAAAATATAATAAATTGGATTGAGGGCTCCAATGTCAATAAATAATATAACATCTATCTATTCAATGTGAAAAATAGTATATAAAATCATATTTGATATTAAAGTTATTTATGATACTCAGTGCTGAGTTGGAGAGATTTTTAATTAGGTGTTCCTGATTTGGCGTTCATTAGTATTCGGGACCTTTAGAAGATTCCTACCACTCAGATTTTCTTCCACATTTCTCTGTATATGGAGGTAGTGATCAAGCCAGCACAACTATGATACTATTCTAAGGAGGCCCCCTCCAATCTTTGTTCTATTCAGGTACCTACTAGCTTTGTGTTGGTCCCTAATTTTCTCTGATTTATCAGCTCTTTTTTAAGGAATGCAGTCTTATGTGCTCTTGTGAAGAAAAGTTCTGTGCACCCACTATTGTCAAATCCAATGTGGGCTCCCCCATGTATATTCATAGAGTGTTGGTGAGGTGGTCTAAGGTAGTGGTGCTATAGTTTAATTGATGTGGTGCTTGTTTCCTGTGGGGACATAGAACTATGCTCCCTTCTGGAGGGCACAAATCACAGTTTAGTGAACTTGTTTATAGGTGTACAGGGAGATTGTTGGTGTCTGTAGGATGGTCCTCTGTAAGACCCTCTGTGGGATGTACTGCTGTTTTGTATGCACTGAGCTTCTCCTCCAGTTTCTTAGAGTTATTATCATAAAATGTCTTCATGTATCTGAGTTAGAATTGTGTTAACTGCAACTCTGGGACTTGTAGCTGTGGACCATGATAGAGCTACTGAGGACCAAGAGCTACTTCCCTGGTTGTTATAGTTTTCTCACTATCTGGTGCTTGTTTTTCATCCCTGGGCCCAAGTCTACATACTTGCAGGATGCTGCATCTGCAAGTTGTTTCTGTGAGGTGTGTATATGCAAGGTACAGGGCTGAGGATTGTAACTGACTGTTGTGGAACTCTGAGTGCCCACTTCCCTCTGCAGGGGCTTCATTACAGTGGCATAGAGCTTAGTAGGTATCTGCAATTGTAAGGTCTATAAATGCAGGCTCTCTATGGGTGGTCTGTGCTATGGTAATCTCCAAACTGGCTGACGTAGATCACCATAGTACCATCCCCATGTCTGGGGTAGAGTGTCAATTGACCTGCCTTCATCTGAGCTTTTATGACTGGCAGTTGTGAATTTCTGAGTGTCCATTCCCCTCCACTGGGTCATCTTTGTAGCAGCACTTCCCAAGCACTTGGTGGCTGTCTGCAACTCTGGGGTCTGTGGGAGCAGGCTCTCTGCAGACAATGTGACACAGATATCTTCAGCCAGGCTGCTCCAGATCACTGGGGTTTTGCCGGTAACTGTGAGTGGAGAAGCATGTCAATTGGCCTGTTTTTGCCTGAGCTTCTGGGGAAGCTCTGGGGAAGGTTGGATTGGGAATAGTGCTCCACACAAATGATTTATTCTTGGGTCAGCTCCACCTCACTCTCCTTGTCTGTGGTTAGGGGGAAGTGGTTTCAATAGCCTTTAGCTAGTAGTAATCCCTCTACTGGATTACTGGGACAACTTGTGGATTTGCTGCTATATTAGGTGGGGAGAAACTGTATTGATTAAACTTCTTCTAGGGAGACTAACTAGTTGTGAACTCTATAAAATGGCTATCCATCCAGTACAAATTCAGCTCACAATTTGGGTTAAACTCTGACCTCCTTCATGGTCTTAGCATTCCTGTCCTGCTTTAACATGGTCAGCTTTTCTTTCCAACTGTTGTTAAAGGAGTAAGTTTGTGAACTTTTCCTCTTCCTATTTCTCTCATTGTTAACTCTCTCCCCAGGCCTTACCCTGCTTAGGATTTGGGGTCATAGAATTCTATCCTGATTTTCTGCTCCATTAACCAAATTCCATGTCCCTCCAAGTCTCAAACTGTCCAATGTTAAGTTTTATCGTGTTCTATTACCCACACCTCTGGTTAGCTATTCTTTCACTGCTTCATTTCTGGACTGTGGAAGAGTTAAGTGTTGCTTCCTACATCTGCCCCACTATCCTCCAACTCCCCAACTTTGTGTTTAATTAATATAATATTTTAATATAATAAGCACAACACATGTGTAAGTAGTAACATATACCACTCTATCATGGTTAATATTATGTGTTTATTCAACTGGACCACATGTGTCCAAATATTTAATAAAACCTATTTCTGGTTAGTTTGTGCAGGTGTTTCTGATAAGAATAGCATCCAAGTTGGTAGATAGAGTAAGGCAGATTGTGAAAGGATCTCAGGAAATCAGATTAAAGCCAAATTAGAGCAATAGGGGAACTCTTCCTGCTTGATGAACTTTAAGATGGGCCATTTTATTTTGCCTGATTTGGGACTGAAACTGAAATTGTCTCTTCCTGGGTCTTGAGTTTGCCAAACCTTCCATTAGAAATAATCCATCACTTTTCTTGTGTCTTAGGCACTTGGACTCAGACTGAGACTGCACCATCAGTTTTCCAGGAACTACAGCTTGTTGACTGTAGACACAATGATTTTTCAGCCCCCATAATCATGATAAATGTCTATGTATTTATCACATATAATCTATCCATCTTTCTTATGTTTGTTTCTCTGAATAAACCTAATTCACACACCCTAATAATAGATCTTACATATTAGAATCAGCATATCATATTTGAACATTAAAACTTTTACTGAAGTTGGATTTTTTCATTTTCTTTCACATGTTCCATGAAGTTATCTCAGCTCATAAAGGGCTTGATAGGCTTAATATACACATTAATTCTTTTGGCATGAAGCTTGTCCTTAATTTGCTTGTTTACAACAGTGCTAATAGCTTGTTAAATAATACTAACAGACTCCCAATTGTCCATGGTAGCATTTGCAGAGCCTTCCTTTTTGAATATTATCCATTCCCTTTATATATACAAAATCACCTTTTGTTGACTTGAATATATGTGACAAAGAAATAACTCTTGTTCTCAAAAAGTCTAGTGAATATATATTGCCTCCTCTTTCCATTCAGTTCATCATTTTGATGAATTATTGGAAGATGGTACTCAAAAGTTGAAATCCACATTAAACATATAGATACAGATAGATAAAAAGGGAAATGATGGAGAAAATATACCAGAGTAACACTAATAAAAAGAAAGGTAAAGCAGCTATATTAATTTCAGACATCAGAATTCAGAACTAGGAAAATTATCAGGAGTAAAGACAAGGAATACATAATGAAAATGGAATCAGTTCTTCAAGAAGACAACCATCAATAACATCTAGGCACCTGAAAGCATAGCATCAAAGTAGATGAAGCAAAAACTTCAAGGAGAAATGAACAAATTCATGATATTAGGTAGGTACTTCAATACCTAATAATAATTGCCAGATTCACCAGGCACAAGACCAGTAAGCCTTAGTTGTATTAAGCAATACCATTAGTCTCAACTGGATCTAATTGTCACTTAAAGATTACTTCACCCAACAACTAAATGCTAAGTAGTCTAATCAAGCTCACATAGAGCATTCTGTGATAAGGATCACATTCTGGACTATAAAATATACCTTGTCAAAATTAAAAAAAATAGACTCATGTAATGTCTACTCTTGAGATCATAATGTAATTCAATGAGAAATAATCATAGACAGGTAGGTATAAAAATCCCCAAATACTTGGAAATAAAACAAAATACTTCTAAATAATACATAAAGAATTTATCTCGCAAGATATTTTTTAAAAATTTGAATTAAATTATACTTAAAATGTACTAAAATTTGTGGAATGTAGTAAAAATCATGCTTACAAGGGAAATTTATAGTATTGTGTGACTATATTTGATTAAAATCAATAACCTACAAGTCCTCCTAAGGAAACTAAAAAGAGAGCAAACTAAATCCAATATAAGCAGAATAATAATATAATAACAATTAAAGCAGAAGTAAATGAAATTGAACATAGGAAACAAATAAAACCAAAACTTATTTCTTTGAAAAGTTTTATGAATTGACAAACCTCTATTCAGGCTAAGAAAAAAAAATCCTAATTTCAGAAATGAAAGTGAGGCTATCATTACTGCACCAATGAACATGAAAATTATAATAAAAGAATATTATTAGTAACTTTATGACTAAATATTTGATGACCTAGATGAAATTGACCAATTCCTGGATGGATACTATCTACCATATTCATACATGAACAAATCTGAATAGGTCTAAATCTATTACATAAATTGAATTAATTCTTCCCAAGCTGAATTTGTCAGACATAGATGACTTCAATATGAGTTTTACCAAACATTTAATGAAAAAAATTTACCAATTCTCTAAAATCTCTTCTAAATAATTAAAACTAAGATAATATTTCCTCAATGAGTCTTACCGGGACATTGCCTTAATACTAAAATCAGATAATGACATCAGGAAACAAAAAGAAAAAAGACCATGAGCCTAAATATAAAAATCCTCACCAAAATATTAGCAAATAGAATCTCGCAGAGTACAAATAATTATATATCATTACCAAGTAGGATTTATTAGAGGTATGCAAGGATGATTCATTTTTCCTAACTCAGTTAATGTAGTCAATTGAAATGAAAAGGTACAGAATATTGTATGATCACAGCAGTAGATACATGAAAAGCTTTGGGAAAAGCTAACAACCTCTCATAATAAAAGCTTTCAGCAAACTGGGAGTGGAGAGAAATTCATTACTTTGATAAGGATTGTGATGATAAAGAATTGCTAGATTCTCTCTGTAACATCAACATCAAGGCAAGGTTATCCTGTCTCATCACTCCTTTGTAACATTCAGCTAGAAGTCTTAGCTAATGCAATAATACCAGAAAAAGAAAAAAAATTCATTAATAGAAAAAGAAGAAATATAACATATTTTCAGATATGATAGTCTATGTAGAAAATACCAAAGAATAAAGAACTCCTAAAATTAACATGAAGTTATATCAAGTTTACACATCACAAGACTATCAGATAAAAGCCAGTTAGTTTCTTATATACCAACAATACAATACTGGAATTTGAAATTAAAAACATGCATCATTTATATTACCACTAAATATGAATTAGGTATAAATCTAACAAAATATATATAAATTTATATCAGGGAAAGTACAAAACTCTGATGAAAGTAATCAAAGAATATCTAAATTAAAGGAAATAGTTGATATTGATGGGCATGAAAACCTGGTATTATTAACATGTCAGTTCCACCCACTTGATTTTTATACTCAATATAATCCCAATCAAAATCTTAGTAAGTTATTTTTTGGGTATTAACAAAGTGAGTTGAAAGCTTATTTTGAAATGCAAAGAACTGAGAGAGTGACAAATAAAAGAGTGAGGAGAAATAAAACATTGCAGGAGTGATCTTATCTACTTTCATATATCACTGTAAAGCTATGATAATCAAGAACCCGTGATATTGGCAAAAAAAAAAAAAAATAGAAAAGTAGTTAAATGAACAGAAAAGGAACCCAGAACTAGACACACACAAATATAGTTAACTAATCTTTGACAAAAGAGCAAAGGCATGGAAAAAAATAAAATATTTTTAAGAAGGGGAGATGCCATGGAAACAAAAGAGATTAGTGTAGTGGTATAGAGGAAGGCAATTAAGGGTGATGGAGGAGGCACAGAAAAAGAGAGGAATAGTGGACTGAAACTGACCAAACTATCATATGTACATATATGAATACACAACAGTGAATTTCACCTTTAAGTATATTTATAATGCACTAATTTAAAAAATAACTAAATAAATAGAAGAAAAACCAGTAGAGTAGAGAAAAGGGAACTGGTAGAAGGAGGATGGAAGGGAAAGGGGAAGTACTGAGGACTGAATTACAGCAAATTTTATTCCATCCTTATATAATTGTGCCAAAATAACCCCCAATGTTATGTAGAACTATAATTCACTAATAAAAATTAAAAGTCAGCGTTAGTGTAAGTGGACAACTACATTAAATAATATATAGACATGGATCCTATAATTCTTATAAAATCTGTTTAAAAAGAGTATAGATGTATATATAAAAAGAAAAACTCTAAAATTCTAAAAGATAATATCCAAGAAAATCTGAGCAATGGTTTTGGAAATGATTTTTTTAAATACAACACTATAAGCAAACCCCCGGAAAGAAAAAGCAGAAAAGTGGGATTAATTAAAATTAAAATCTTCTGTTCTGTGAAGGACACTGTTACAGGTATGAAAAGTCAATAACAGACTGTGAGACAATTTTTGTAAAATATACATCTGAGAATGGACTGATATCCAAAATATCCAAAGAAATCTTAAGATTGAAAAATAAGAAAACTAACACGCTGATTAAAAAATGGGTAAATGGGGAAAAGACCTGAACAGTTACCTCACCAATGGAAATGCACAGATGAAAAACAAGCATATGAGCTGGGCACAGTAGCACACATCTGTAATTCCAGCAGCTTAGGAGGGTGAGGGAAGAGGATCACGAGTTCAAAGCCAGCCTCAGCAACTTAGCAAGGTGCTAAGGAACTCAATGAGACCCTGTCTCTAAATAAAATGCAAAAAAAAAATAGGCTGGGGTTGTGGCTCAGTGGTTAAGTGCCCCTGAGTTCAATCCCTGGTACCAGAAAAACAACAACAACAAAAAACCACATGAATATGAAAAGATTCTCAGCACCATACATCATTAGAGATTTCTTAATTAAAACAACAATAAGATATTACCATATACTCTTTGTAATAGCTAAAATTCCAAACAATGATAACATTCAAAAACTGGCAAGATTTAGGAATAATAGGAACTTTTATTCCTTGATGATGAGAATGCAAAATAACATAGCAACTTTGAAAGACAGTTTGACAGTTTCTAACAAAGCTAAACAGACTCTTATTACATATCCACTGATTTCACTTTATGGTATTTAAACAAGTGAGTTGAAAACTTAAGTAAAAACAAAAACCTGCACACAAATATTTATAGCAGCTTTATTCATAGTTACTGAAACTTATGTGTAAGCAAAATATTCTTCAATTAGTGAATGGATAAACCAACCATGGTAAAGCTATACAACATGCCACTGGAAAATTATTCAATGATAAAAATCAAGCTGCAGAGTAATATGGGGGAAGCTTGGACTCATTGCCAAGTGAAAGATGACAGTCTGACAAGGTTATATACTGTATGACATTCTGAAGAAAAGAAAACAATATAAAGGCAATAAACATTAGTGATTGCAAAGAGTTTGAGGGGAGGGAGAGTTGAATAACTGAAGCACAGAGCTTTTAAGGGCTACACAGCCATTATAAATGGCACTATAATGATGGGTACATAAAGCTGTACAAGATGAAGATTATACTCTAACCTATGAAATATGATTGAAAATAACATGTAATACTTATTGATCAGTTGTTAAAAATGCAGCATACTAATGAAGATATAACAGAAGAAACCATGTGATGTGAGAGATGTGATCAGTATTAGTTCACATGAGCTACTACAACTATCAGAGACCAGGTGACTTAATCAACATAAAAATATTTCTCACATTTCTGGAGAATAGAAAGCTGAAAATAAAAGTATTGATTTTGTTTCTGGTGAGCACTCCCTTACTGAAGAAGTTTTCTTTCTCCTGCATTTTCATGTGTTGGAAAGATGAGAGAGTGATAAGGAAAGGACAAGGACACCCCACCCACACGCACACACACATACACACAACCTCACACACACCTCTCCCTGATGATTCATCTTATAAATATGTGAATACATTCTATGAGATCAGACTCTCACCCTTATGACTTTGTTAGCTTAATTTTTTTCCAGATACTCCTTATCTCCAAGTAGAGTAACACAAAAGTTTAGGGCTGCTTATAAGTTTGGGGGGGGGGGTAAAAAACTTTGTCCAGAACAAAGTATGTGAAAATTTATACTTTCTGTTCAATTTTTCTCTGAACATAAAACTGCTCTGAAAGTGTTCTAAATATACATATATAATATAAACCTGTTTATGTATATCAATGTAAATATGAATATATATCTAAGAGTTGAGAGGCAGCATATAATGATTATATAAAAGATACTTTCCAATAGTTCTAAATATCAATGTTTATATGTAACCAGAGCAAATCAATTAATGTGACATAGTCATGTGGCAAAAATCAATCATGTATTTTCATTCCATGATTTCTCATGAAATAAAACATTTGTGATATTGTCATTTTATCTTCAAAATACAGTTGTTCTATTTATCTTGACTAGTATATTAGTCCTATTTCTGTTAACTCATCTTCATACCTCTTGTGCAATTACAATTTGTCCTGAGTATGGAAGACACTGAATCTCAGATATTATTCTCTTTTTCCCAAAACATAATGATTACTCTTTAGGACACAATTAATTGATCATATTACTTAATTATTTGAGCAAAGCTACAGTGCTATGCTATTTAACCAGAAGAAACTTTGATGATTTATAAATACATATAGATGGATGACAATCCCTCATTCTTTGGCATTTAGTGTGATAATATCAAATAAAATGAAAGCAAAAGGCAACCTTTTCAATATTCTTCTATTCAAAAATTTTTTCAATACACACAAAGTTCCATTAAACTTGAAAAATGGGGAGATTCAAGATGGCGGGCTAGAGGAAGGCTGCATTCCTACTTGCTCCATGGATTCCTACTTGCTCAGGATTCAAACAGCAATAATAAGGCTCTCAACGAGATTTTATATTCAAATCACATATAAGGGGTCACCAGTCGCCGCTCCAGAAACAACTCTGCCGGGCTGGGCTCAACCCGGCCGCGGGCAGCTACCACCCAGGAGCACCGGACCCTGCAGCTGCTTCGGAGTCACCAACCTGGGTCTGCGCCAGCTAGCAAGTGAGTGCGGGTCCACAGCAGCGGCTTTAGAGTCACTGGCCAGGCTCCGGCATCAGCCAGCAACCTCCCAGGCGGAGACCGACCATCTCAAGCTGCCTGGGGCCTCCCGCGGCTTCTGGAGAGGTCTGGCAGGGAGCCTCTGGGATTGCTGACTCCAGTGGGGAGTTTGGACACCTTGGCGCCATTTTGCAGCTTCCCTGGCAGAGAGTCCGTCTCCAGCTGCCTGGGGATTCGGAGCTGCGGCCGGTCTTCCGACCCACTGCGCTGCTGCTCCTGGAAAGGTCTGGCCGGGAGCCGCTGGGGTCACTGACTCAAGCGAGGAGCTTAGGGCCTTTGGCGCCAGCTTACAGTGTCCCCAGGAGAAGCAACCACCTGCCACTGCCTGAGCCCCCAGGGAGGACTTCAGGCCAGCCTGGGCTCTCAGGCCCAGTGTCTCCAACACTGAACACAGTTCTGTGACACCACCCCAACTTGGTCTAGTGCCCAGGTCCAAACCCTGGCCTGGAGTCTACCACCTTGGGGTATCTAATTGTCTATCAACACTAGGCTGCCTCTGCCCAGAAGCATTGATCATTCCCAACCTGGAGGTAGTGCGACAGCACCTTTCTTGGGTCACCGCTTGATCAAGCACCTCTCAAGCAACAGGTGAGTTACTTGAAATCTGCAGGGACACTTTAAGTATTCACAGGGAAATTGTAATCCCTCGGATTCACACTACTAGAGGGGAAGATACACGAGCACCATGAGAAAACACGGGAAGAAAGTTTCCCAATCAAACCTAGATGATATATGAAGAGAACCCAAAGACAGCATGGTAGAAGGAATGACAGGGAGTTCAGAATGTTCATAATTAAAATGATCTGAGAAGAGAATGATGTGATGAGAGAGCAGATTCAGGCTATGAATGATCAGCTAATAGAGCAATTGCAGGAAGCAAAAATCACTTCAATAAAGAGATAGAAATTCTGAGAAAAAAAACAAACAGAAATTCTTGAAGGAAACAAGGAAATGAAGGAAACAATAAACCAAGTTAAAAACTCAATAGAAAGCATAATTAACAGAATAGATCACTTGGAAGACAGAACCTCAGAAAATGAAGACAAAATATTTAATCTTGAAAACAAAGTCAAACAAAGAGAGAAGATGGTTAGGAATCATGAACGAACCCTCCAAGAAATATGGGACATCATGAAAAGACCAAATTTAAGAGTAATTGGGATTGAGGAAGGCACAGAGATACAAACCAAGGGTATGAATAATCTATTCAAGGAAATATTATCAGAAAATTTCCCTAATATGATGAATGAGATGGAAAATCAATTACAAGAAGCTTATAGGACACCAAATGCACAGAATTACAACAGATCCACACCAAGGCACATTATAATGAAAATACCTAACATACAAAACAAAGATAGAATTTTAAAGGCGGCGAGAGAAAAGAATCAGATTACTTACAGGGGGAAACTGATACGGATATCAGCAGATTTCTCAGCCCAGACCCTAAAAGCAAGAAGGGCCTGGAACAACATATTTCAAGGTCTGAAAGAAAACGGATGCCAACCAAGAATCTTATACTCAGCAAAACTTACCTTCAGATTGGATAACGAAATAAAATCCTTCCATGATAAACAAAAGCTTAAAGAATTCACAAAGAGAAAGCCTGCCCTACAGAACATTCTCAACAAAATATTCGAAGAGGAAGAAATGAAAAACAACAATCTCAGTCATCATGGGGAGGAATTACCCTAAAGAAAGAGTCAATCAAAGGAGAAACAAAGTTAAGATAAAAACCCTAAAGAAGCTAAAATGACAGGAATTACAAGTCATATCTCAATAATAAACCTGAATGTAAATGGCCTAAACTCATCAATCAAAAGACATAGACTGGCAGAATGGATTAAAAAGAAAGACCCAACATTATGCTGCCTTCAAGAGACTCATCTCATAGAAAAACATGCCCACAGACAAAAGGTGAAAGGTTGGGAGAAAGCATACCATGAACATGGACTGAGTAAAAAAGCAGGGGTTTCCATCCTCATTTCAGATAAAGCAGACTTCAAGCCAAAGTTAGTTGAAGGGATAAAGAAGGACATTTCATACTGCTTAAAAAAAGCATAAATCAACAGGACATAACAATCATAAATATTTATGCACCAAACAATGGCGCATCCATGTATGTCAATCAGATCCTTCTCAATTTCAGGAATCAAATAGACCAAAACACAATAATACTCAGAGACTTTAACACTCCTCTCTCACCATTGGACACATCTTCCAAACAAAAATTGAACAAAGAAACTATAGGACTCAATGACACAATCGCTAATTTGGACTTAACGGACATATATAGAATATTCTATCCATCAAAAAGCGAATACACTTTCTTCTCAGCAGCTCATGGGTCCTTCTCTAAAATAGACCATATGTTATGCCACAAAGCTACTCTTAGCAAATACAAAAACGGAGAGATACTACCTTGTATACTATCAGATCAAAATGGAATGAAATTAGATATCAATGATAAAGTTAGAAACAGAAACTACTCCAAGACCTGGAGATTAAATAATATGCTATTGAATGATACATGGATAACAGAAGACATTAGGGGGGAAATTAAAAGATTCTTAGAGGTCAACGAGAATAAAGATACAACATATCGAAATCTCTGGGATACTATGAAAGCAGTGCTAAGAGGAAAGTTCATTGCAGGGAGTGCATTGAATAAAAGAATGAAAAGTCAACAAATCAATGACCTCACATTACAGCTCAAAGACTAGAAAAAGAGGAACAGATCATCACCAAAAGTAGTAGAAGACAGGACATAATCAAAATCAGAGCTGAAATCAACGAAATTGAAACAAAAGAAACAATTCAAAAAATTGACGAAACAAAAAGTTGGTTCTTTGAAAAAATAAACAAAATTGATAAACGCTTAGCCACGCTAACGAAGAGAAGGAGAGAGAAACTCCAAGTTACTAAAATTCATGATGGAAATGGAAATATTACAACAGACACAATTGAAATACAAAACATAATAAGAAGCTACTTTGAAAATTTATACTCCAACAAAATAGAAAACCTGGAAGACATCAACAGGTTCCTAGAGGCATATGAGCCACCCAAACTGAATCTGGAGGACATACACAACTTAAATAGATCAATTTCAAGCAATGAAATAGAGGAAGTCATCAAAAGCCTACCAACAAAGAAAAGTCCAGGTCCAGATGGATTCACAGCCAAGTTCTACAAGACCTTCAAAGAAGAGCTCATTCCAATACTCCTCAAAGTATTTCACGAATTAGAGGAGGAGGGAACCCTTCCAAACTCATTCTATGAAGCTAATATCACCCTGATACCAAAACCAGAGAAGGACACATCAAGGAAAGAAAATTTCAGACCCATATCTCTAATGAACATAGATGCAAAAATTCTTAACAAAATTTTAGCGAATCGCATACAAAAGCATATTAAAAAGATAGTGCACCATGATCAAGTGGGTTTCATCCCAGGGATGCAAGGTTGGTTCAACATCCGGAAATCAATCAATGTAATTCACCACATCAACAGACTTAAGGTCAAGAACCACATGATTATTTCAATAGACGCAGAGAAAGCATTTGATAAAATACAGCACCCCTTCATGCTCAAAACACTAGAAAAAATAGGGATAGTGGGGACATTCCTTAACATTGTAAAGGCCATTTATGCCAAGCCCACAGCTAACATCATTCTAAATGGAGAAAAATTGAAAGCATTCCCCCTGAGAACTGGAACAAGGCAGGGATGCCCTCTTTCGCCACTACTATTCAACATTGTTCTTGAAACTCTAGCCAGAGCAATTAGACAGACCAAAGAAATTAGAGGAATACGAATAGGAAAAAAAAGAGATCAAACTATCCCTATTTGCTGATGACATGATTCTCTATTTAGAAGATCCTAAGAGTTCCACCAGAAAACTTCTGGAACTCATAAATGAATTCAGTAAAGTAGCAGGATATAAAATTAATGCTCATAAATCCAATGCATTTTTATTCGTAAGTTATGCATCCTCTGAGAGAGAAATTAGGAAAACTACCCCATTCACATTAACCTCAAAAAAATAAAATACTTGGGAATCAATCTAACAAAAGATGTGAAAGACCTCTACACTGAGAATTACAGAACACTAAAGAAAGAAATTAAAGAGCATCTGAGAAGATGGAAAGATCTCCCATGTTCTTGGATAGGCAGAATTAATATTGTCAAAATGGCCATACTTCCAAAAATGCTATACAAATTCAATGCAATTCCAATTAAAATCCCAATGACGGACCTCATAGAAATAGAGCAAGCAATCATGAAATTCTTTTGGAGGAATAAGAGACCCAGAATTGCTAAAGCAATCCTTAGCAAGAAGAGTGAAGCAGGGGGTTTCACAATACCAGACCTTCAACTATACTACAGAGCAATAGTAACAAAAACAGCATGGTATTGGTACCAAAATAGACAGGTAGATCAATGGTACAGAATAGAGGACACAGAGACAAACCCAAATAAGTACAGGTATCTCATACTTGACAAAGGAGGCAAAAACATGCAATGGAGAAAAGACAGCCTCTTCAAAAAATGGTGCTGGGAAAACTGGAAATCCATATGCAGCAAAATGAAACTAAACCCCTATCTCTCACCCTGTACAAAACTCAACTCAAAGTGGATCAAGGACCTAGAAATCAGACCAGAGACTCTGCACCTAATAGAAGAGAAAATAGGTCCAAATCTTCATCATGTTGGCCTAGGACCAGATTTCCTTAACATGACTCCCAAAGTGCAAGAAATAAAAGCACGAATCAATGATTGAGATAGAGTCAAACTAAAAAGCTTTTTCTCAGCAAAGGAAACAATCAGCAATGTGAAGAGAGAGCCTTCAGAGTGGGAGAAAATCTTTGCCACACACACTTCAGATAGAGCACTATTCTCCAGAATCTACCAAGTACTCAAAAATCTTTACACGAAGAACACTAATAACCCAATCAATAAATGGGCCAAGGAAAGGAACAGACACTTTACAGAGGAAGATCTACAAGCAATCAACAGATTTATGAAAAAATGTTCAACATCCCTCGTCATAAGAGAAATGCAAATCAAAACCCCCTTAATATTTCATCTTGCCCCAATTAGAATGTCTTTTATTACGAATACAGGCAACAACAGGTGTTGGTGAGGATGTGGGGAAAAGGGTACACTCATACATTGCTGGTGGGAGTGCAAGTTGGTGCAGCCACTCTGGAAAGCAGTGTGGAGATTCCTTAGAAAACTTGGAATGGATCCACCATTTGACCCTGCTATCCCACTCCTTGGCCTATACCCAAAGGACTTAAAATCGGATTGCTACAGTGATGCAGCCACATCAATGTTCATAGCTGCTCAATTCACAATAGCTAGATTATGGAATCAACCTAGATGCCCTTCAGTAGATGAATGGATAAAGAAGCTGTGGTATATATACACAATGGAATATTACTCAGCCATAAAGAAGAATAAAATTATGGCATTTGTAGGTAAATGGATGATGTTGGAGACTGTTATGCTAGGTGAGATCAGCCAATCCCAAAAATACAAAGGCCGAATGGTGTCTCTGATAAATGAATCATGATGCATAATGTGGGGGGGAAGGGTGGCAAGAATGGGGGAAGGATAGATAGCATAGAGGGAAGAGAGGGGTGGGGGCGGGGTGGGGGTTAAAAATAATAACAGAATGTGTGACAGACATCATTGCCCTGTGTCCATGCATGAACGCACAGATGGTGTAACTCTACTTTGTGTACAACCAGTGAAACAATAGCTGTACTCCATTTGTGTTCAATGAATCAGTAAGTAAATTTAAAAAAAACTTGAAAAATGTCTTCTCATTTCCAATGTTCTATATTGTTGCCATTAATGCCAAAGAAATATAAAATATTAGTCATAACAACTTTATTTCCTCCATTCAGGAATGAATGAGAATATTAACTTTACTAATATCAAATAATTACCTCATATTTCTATAAAATATTTAAGCTTTTGTGGCCTGAAATCATAACTCTATACAAAGAGAAACTATCAAGGAAAATGTTTCAAGTAATCAGTATATGTAATGAAATCTCAACTCTTGACAGTGAAATATGGCCATTCTTTATTAAGCAATTGCTTAAGTCCCTTCAATGCAAACTTCCAATTGTAATCACCTAAGGTGTAATTCTCAGTACACACTTCCATACTTGATTCATTTATTATAAATTAATAATTTGAATAATTTGATCAAGACAATACTCTGTGGCCATATGTAAATTGGTGTCTGCCATACTCTCTAAAGTTCTCAAATGTCTGCCATGCATTTGTCCTTACATTTAATAATGTGTGCATAAAATATTTATTGATTGTGTACAATGTTCCAAACACGATATATACACTGCAGATATAGAAGTGAACATGGCAGATAAACATCCCTCTACATGGAACTTGCATTATAGTTGAGGAGACTGATAATAAAAAGTAAAAAAGTAAAACATGATATATTACAGATGATAAATTACAAGGTGAAAAATAAATCAGGAAATTGACATAGAAAGTGGAAGATATCGGTTTAAAATACTGGAGCTTCAAGAAAATGCCTTTTATAGAACAAAAAAGAGTTGGATGAAGAGCTGAATAAAGGGAATGTTTGAATCATGAGAATATCTGAAGGAACAAGGAAGCCAGTAAGATTAAGAGTGTGCAAAAGGGAGAGTTACAAAAGATAATGATAGAGAAGTATTTTGTCTGTTTTTTTTTTTTTTTTTGAGGGTAGGGGAGTAGGTACATTATATAATGATTTATAGTTCATTATAAAGAATTTAGCTTTTAAGAATCATGAGAAAATAACTAAACGGAAGATTCTGAGCAGTAGTGTCATAACCTGATTTACATTTTAATGTGAGTAATTTGGTTAGTGCACTGAGAATGATTAGAATAGACTGAAGTGTCAATGGCTGATAGAAGCCGTCCAGTTAGAAATCTATTGCAATAATCAAGATCATTTGCATAAAGGTCTTACTAGTACAGGTTGAAAGATGTGACTCAATTCAGAATATACTTTGATAGCAGAGTCAGCAGACTCTACTGGCAAATAATATGTAAATTATGGAAAAGTAAGAGGAGTCAAGAAAGACACCAGGTATTTTTGCCTGAACAACTGGAAAATCACTGCAATATTACAGAGATGGTAAAGAAAGTAGGAAGATAACAGAGCTAACATTTGTACACGTTAGGCTTCTGAATCCTGTTACAAAATTTAATGGAGATGAAGAATAGGCAGTTGTGCACACAGTCCAGGATATTTTTTTTTTTTTTTTGCTGGAGAAAAGCTTTATTTTTCATTTGGTCCAAGGCTTGTGAGGGGCTCCACGGTGGTTAAAAAGCTGCCTAGGGGTTAGAGGGAGAGGCTCGGGCCAAAGCCCTGATGCCAGGAGAAGCAAAGGAGCCCCATCAAAGGCCACTGTTCTCCAGGGCCTCCTAGTCATGCTTGAGAGTAAGTCTTTCGAAGAGATATTCGCCCAGGCCAGCCTGGGGGCCTGCCAAATGATGGAGATTAGTCAAGTGGTCTCCCATCTTCTTGATGAGCTTCACCTCCTCATCAAGGAAGTGGTTCTCCAGAAAGTCACAAAGATGTGGGTCTGTGCGGGTAGAACCCAAGGCATGAAGATCCAAAATGGCTTGATTCAGGTTCTTCTCCAGGGCCAAGGCAGCTTCCATGGCATCCTGGGTGTTGCCCCACTCATCTTGAGAAGGTTTCTGCACGTCCTGGAAGAGGGTGCATCAGACGTGCTGGTTTTGCATCTTCAGGAGATGCTCGGAGGCCTCGTGCTTTTCATCAGCCAACTTGTGGAAGGAATGGCTCACACCCTCCAGAGCCACATCGTCACCATCGAAATAGTAGCCCAGAGAGAGGTAGGTGTTGGAAGCCCGCAGATGCAAATTGACCAGGCGGTTGACAGCAGCCTGCCTCCACGTCGGTAGAATAATTCTGACGAATTTGAGAGGTCATCGTTGGTCAATAAGGAGCTAACCTCAAAAAACGGAGTTGGCTGGTCCCAGAAGCAGGAGGTGGGCAAGAAGATGGTCCCGGAGATTGCAAATGGAGATCAGATTGGAAGGCGATTGGAAGCTAGAAGAAAAGGGAGTACCCGGGTCTGTTCTGTTCAAACACATTTGAAGCAAGAGACAGAACCGTAGGACCTCCAGGAGCGATGGTGTAGCTCAGTTGGTAGAGTGCTTGCCTCACAAGCACAAGGCCCTGGGTTCAATCCCCAGCACTGCCAAAAAAAAAAAAAAGTCTGGCAGATTTGGGGCTGGTGATATAGCTCAGCGGGTAGAGTGCCTGCCTCACAGTCCAGGATATTAAGGGCTAGATATGAGTTACAGATATACATTGGAGAGTCTTCACCATATAAGAGATATATAATGCTATGATACTAAATGAAGTACCTCCAGTTATGGAGAGAAGAGTTTCAAAGATGAAGCTCTAATATATTCCAACTTGTAGAATTTAGAATAAAGAGGAAAAATTTTCATGTAGATTGAGAAGAAATGACCAGAGGTAAGAGGAAAATAAAAAAAAAAAGTTTCTTACATGCTCAGTCATAAAAGTAAGAAAAAAAACCATTATTTATCAGCTTATCATTAGTTTTGCAATCAAAAGCCAGTAAAAATATCTTATTAAAAGGAGAAATATAAATCATTATCATTATTAGTATGTTTTTAGCACTTTAATTTCAAAATAATAAATATAGGCACTGATTCCAGGGAGCATTATTATATAGGCATTACTACATTTAACAGTAGCTGTAATTATCATTTTATGTGCTATCCTCCCCAGAGACCTGACTTGGAATAATATTACAACCTATTAATAGAATGTAAAACTACCTTCTAGATTCCAATTTCGAACATGGTAACACCTTAATTCACTGCACAAAAATGAATATGAGCTTTTAAGAAATCAATTGATATGGTTGATTGACCTTTAAGACTACCAGGGGAAAACATCTTACATATTTATCCCTGTTACTTCATTAATGTTTCTGACTCTCATTGAGTCCCTTAGGATATTTTATTAGCACCTACTCAAATGAATATATTTTAATATTATGAAAAGGAGAAATATGATATGCCCTGTGTGTGTGGCAAGTAATGGATGATAAGAATGTTGACTCTTGTTAGATAGAAAGCTGAAAGAAAGTATGCTTACACTAGGGATTCACAGTTAAAGGAAGACTCCTGTGGAGTACATGAGTAAGGTCATAGGGGTGAAAAAGAATGGGAAACTCTATTACCTTTCCTATTACATCTTAAGGCCTGATTTAACATTTTTTCTTTTACTATTGGGCTTGCCTCTAATATTAAGGGCCTGATCTAAGGTGAATTAGATCCATTAACACTAATGAAAATTAAGTAGCTAATTCTCCATGCATCACACCAAATATTCTACCCCTTAATGTCATTTTAATGTGCTATTTATTTAGTGAGATTTTTTTAAACCAATGGGCTCTGAAATGCAATTTTGTTTACATGGTTACAACTGATGAAATGAATAGCTACCATTCAGAATCTCTACTTCACAAACATGAATATGAGATTTTGAGAAAACAATAGAGATGACTGACCATTAGTATCTTCTAGTGATGATGAGAGGAAAATATTTTCAATACTTTTTTACTATTACTGAATTAACATTTCTGATTCTCAGAGTCCCTTACTAGTTTTTATTAGTACCTACTCTACTGGATTGATATCCTTTTCTATGAAAAGGATAAAAATGTGCATTTGTGTGCATGTATGGATGTGTCATCTAGCTGGTTTTCAGACAATATTATTGAATGAGGTATTTCTCAAATTTGAATCATGTGCTTATCATCTTTGCATTTGTTGTGGGGGGAGTATCAGGGACTGAACCTAGGGGCACTTAGCTGAGCCCCATGCCCATTCCTTCTTATTTTATTATTATTTTTTTTATTTTGAGACAGGTCTTACTAAGTTACCCAGGACCTGGCTAAATTGCTGAAGCTGGCTTTGAATTTTTGATAATCCTGCCTCCACCTCTCACATTGCTGGAGGTACATCCATGCACCACTGCTGCCAGCTTATCTTTGAAATTTTTGCAATACTTGAATGCCACTTACATTATTTGGTACTCAACATTATCCTCAAGTTGACTCTTATAGTTTAAATATCTATATGAGTTTCACTGTCAAAAATAGTATACATGAAATTAAATGTTTAGGGTGCTAAAATCAGATCTATTAGTTTATCAATATGAATAGCATACATTATCAATTTTAAAAAAATAAAAGTTTTCCACATGGTTAATTAATCACTGTATCTTCAAGGCCCCTTAACACACACTCCTTCCTGTACAATCCATCAGCTACAGGGTAACATATGACTCATGGTATTTTGAGAAATTTCCCATCTTTCATCATTCATTCTTCTGATGGGTCATATGACAAAAGTGGCAGAGCCGCCTTCAGAGCAGCCTGGACATGTTGCAGAACCTTCTCCTGTTCTGGACCACACTCAAAACAAGAAGCTTTTCTAGTCACTCAGTAGATGGGCCAAAGTAACACACCCAAGTGAGGAATGTGTTCCCTCCAAAATCCAAATAGGCCCACCAGGCATTGTGCTTCTTTCTTATCTATAAGAGGGACCAGATGCAAAACTTTATACTTTAAGATCTTAGAAGGAATATCTTGGCAGGTCCCACACCACTGAACTCCTAGAAACTTTACTTAAGTCGAAGGCCCCTGAATTTTAGTGGGATTTATTTCCCATCCTCTGATACACAAATGCTCCACTAGCAAGTTCAAATTGGTTGCTTCCTCCTGCTTACTTGGTCCAATCAACGTACTGTCATTGATATAATGAACCAGTGTAATACCTTGTGGGAAAGAAAGACAATCAAGGTCTCTGCAGACTAAGCTGTGAAGCAGTGCTGGAGAGTTGACATACCCCTGAGGAAGGACAGTGAAGGTATACTGCTGGCCTTGCCAGCTAAAAGAAAATTGTTTCTTGTTGTCCTTATGCACCAGGATGGAGAAAAAAAGCATTTTCCAAATCAATAGCCATATATCAGGTACCAGCAGAGGTATTAATTTGTTGAAGCAAAGAAAACACATCTGGTACAGCAGCTGCAATTGGAGTCACCACCTGATTAGGCTTACAATATTCAACTGTCATTCTCCAAGTCCCACCTGTCTTCTGTACAGGTCAAATAGGAGAGTTAAAAGGGGATGTTTGGGAATCACCACCCCTGCATCCTTCAAGTCCTTGATGGTGGCACTGATCTCTGCAATCCCTCCAGGAATGTGGTATTGCTTTTGAGTCACTATTTACCCAGGTATAGGCAACTCTAGAGGCTTCCATTTGGCCTTTCCCTCCATAATAGCCTTCAATCCACAGGTTAGGGAGCCAATGTGGGAGTTTTGCCAAGTTTTGCCCAATTATACATTCTAGGGCTGGGGAAATAACCATAGAATGAATTCAGGGGCCCACTGGACTCACTGTAAGTCAGACCTTGGCCAAAACTCCATTGATCACCTGACCTCCATAAGCCTCTACATTTACTGGAGGGCCACAATGACATTTCGGGTCTCCCAGAATCAATGTTAATTCAGAGCCTTGTCTAGTAGTCCCCAAAAGTTCTGATCATTGCCTTTTCCCCAATGCACAGTTACCCTTGTCAAAGGCCTTATGTCCCTTTGGGGAAGGATGGGAGAAAGATTAACAGTAAAGATTTATGGTACTATACCAGGGTCCATTCTCAAGGGGACCTGGCCTCCCCTTCACTCAAGGGGTTCTGGGTTGGTAAATTATCTCAAATCTGGGAAGTGTTTGAGGGGCTGTGATTCACTGCTCTTAGTACCTAGGGCAGACCTTTGTACATTTACCCTGGAATTTTTCTGCTTATATAAGCAAAGTAAGAATTTGGTGGGTTTCTCATCTATTTGACTTCTAGAAACACCATGATGAATTAGCCAATGCCAGAGATCAACACAAGTCAGAACATTGTGTCCATTTTCTTTCTCTTTGCTGTCCAATTATAGTAACTATGACCACCCTGTCTTTGGCAATTGAGGGTTGCCAGTTGACCTCTTTCTCTGAGAGATCCAATCATTGCCTTTGTATTTAAGTCTTTCAATTGATTGACCGCAACTCACACAGTAAGGTCTGCCATACAAAGAAGAGCAATAAAAGAGCTCTTCAAGGATGCTGGTGATCCCCTCACAAATTTGTTTCTTATAGTTTAGAGAAAGTGTACATCTTCTGGACATGGAAGAGAAGGTCATACATGACAGATCCACTCCAGCATTCCAATCTCTCTGTGCCTCTGAATTCCCTCAACAGTAAACCAAGGGATGTCAGGCATTTCCAGCTCATTTATAGGTGGCTATTGTTATGAGTAATATGTCTTACTTTGCTTTTACTATATGGAACTTTACTACTTCGCTTTACTTTGCTTTGCTATATTTTACTATATGGAGCTTTACTATGTGGAATATTATATGAATATTTCAGTATTATGTGTGACTGTGCAAATCCCAACCCAATGATGTAACCGTAAAAAGGTGTAACCGATGAGAGACTCCCCAAAAGGGATGTAACCAATTAGAAGCAGTTTAGAACAACCACACGCAACACCCCCAAGTGCCATCCATCTTATCAAACCATGGCCGACACAAGAAGAACTATAAGAAGATTGGCCAGAGAGCAGGACATAGGACAGTGGAGAGCTGAGACAAGGCTGGACCTTGATTCACTATTTACCCAGGTATAGGCAACTCCAGAGGCTTTCATTTGGCCTTTCCCTCCATAAGAGCCCTCAATCAAAGTCAGAAAGCTGAGGACACCAGGGGTCACCAGAGAGCTGAGATCCTGGGCAAGCTGAGCCAAGGTCCAGACAACACACTAGAGCATAGGGCTACCAGCCTCTGCTTCTGCCACTGAGGTGAATTCTCCACAAGCTTTCTGGGTTGTATCGACTCCAAGTGAAGCCAGACTCAAGATACATCACATGGTGAGCACTGGGATGTCAGGTGTGATACCAGAGTAAGGCTAAGACTAGAGTTAGATTAAGTGAAGTGTGTAATTAAATCAGCATTGAGAAAGTACCTAACTCTCATGTCTCATACTTTAACCACTTGTGGCAGCCATCTTTGGACTCATACTTCAACCAACCAGCCAAACAAACTATTGGTACCTTTTTTAATACTATTACATTAAATCTAGAATCTCTGCTTCATAGGACAATATCAATAAATTCAGCCTGATCTAAGTTTATGTTTCTTCCACCATTATCCTACACCCTTAAAATACATTCCCACACATGCTCCCCAGACCTCTGCTTGTATGAATTACAAAACTCAAGAAGAGTAGACTGAGACAGACAGTATTACCCTATGTATATGTAAGGTTGCATGAATTGTATGAATGTACATTGTGTGCAACCATGAAAATGAAAAGTTGTACCCCATTTGTGTACAAAAATGTGGAAAAATACTGTCATGTATAACTAAATATAAAAGATAGAAATAAAAAATTTTAAAAATAAAAGAAATTCTAAAAATCTCCTTTGTACATTGCAAGATTGCGTTTAGTAAGAAAAAGAAATCCATGTATTCACTCATTCATTCAACATGTTAACAGAATCCCTAAACTTGCCAGGAGGAAAAAAGAAAGAAAGAAAACTCAAGAAGTTTCTTCAGAGTGTAGCATACCTTCTCATGGGTCACACTCTATACCTCACTTCTAGGAACCTGCTTAGATTTGGATCTAGTTCTAGGTCTGGAGGCAAAAGTGGATGATGAGGGTAGGTCCTGAGTAGTATCAACATTTTCATGCTGAGTAACTGAATCACAGAAGGTTTTTACTGTTTCCATAAGAAAGCAGGATTAATTCCCTCCAGGGAGGGGGAAGAAGTCAATGCCACAGAAGGTGGGGGAAAAGGATACCTCAGTTGTTGCTAAGGGTGGGGACTCAACAACTTCTGGCAAAATAAACTGATCAGAATATAGGAGTTCATCATCCCCAGCCCCTTCAGACTCCTCCCATACATCCCCATCCCAACTTGCAGGATCCCATTCTTTTCCAAGCTGTGCTCTCACTTTAAGCAGACACCTTCCAAGGCTGAAAGCTAAACTTTCATCTTAATTCAGCCAATTGCTGAAGAGAAGAGTCTCCTTCAGAACACACTTAGCTGCTTTCAGATCAGTTATGCACAGCTGCAGCTGATAAACTGATTTCTGATTTCTGAGTTCATCATTTTCCTTTGTTACTTTGTCCAGTGAAGCCAGAAATAACAAACCAACAGGATCATATTTCTTGGTTTTCCAGAACTGTTCATAGGTATCATGTAGAGAGAGTCACTAAATGTTTTGCTTTTTATAAGTGGCAAATTGGGAGCATCAAATGCATTTATTTTATGAATCTCTTTAAACAGTTCACCCCATGGATTATCAGAGTTCTCCACAGTACCAGCAGGAGAGTCTTTAGTAACTTTAGGTCTAACAAATTTAGACAGTCAACTCCAAAATCCACAAAACCAATTTAGGAAATTCACTCTTACAATTCTGTTTCTCCAGAACCACTCCTGGTACCAATTTCTATATTAGTCAGGGTTCTCTAGAGGAAAAGAATCAACAGGAAGTATCATTATAAAAAGGGTATTTATTAGGTTGGCTTACATGACCAGAAGCTGGATAGTCCACAGTGGCCATCTGCAGGCCTGAGAGCTGGAGCAACCAATAGATGAGCAATCCAAGAGACTGAAGCCTCAGAACAAAAGGGATCAAAAATGCTACCCTAGTCTGAGACCAAGGCTTCTGGTAAACTACCTGGAAAATCACAGGCAGAGTCTACTTTGGAAGAGTGAAGAAGCAAGAGTCCAATATCCTCAGAGAATTGAAGCAGCAATCAAGAACCCATTCAAGAAGAGTCGAGCTTGCATCTGCATTTGCTTCCTTGTTCTTCCAACTTTTCTTCCTTCCAAGCCATCATCCTATTGGGCAGTGCTGCCCATGCTTAGGGAGGGTCTCCACTTCAGTTCACTATCCCACATTCCAATCACTCCTAGACACACAGTCAATGACACACCCAGAAACCTCTTAATCATCAGCATCTCTTAATCTATTCAAGTTGACAATTCAAATTAAACATTACCCCCACATCCTCACCAACATTTATTGTTGCTTGCTTGTATTCTTGATAATTACCATTCTGACTGAAGTGAGATGGGATCTCAGTGTAGCTTTAATTTGCATTTCTCTAGTTGCTAGAGATGATGAACATTTTTTCATATATTTGTTGTTTTTAATAAAATCTATTTTGTAGAGCAGTCTTAGGGTTACACCCAGATAAGTAGAAACCACAATATTCCTATGAAACCCATCTATAGGTATTCATAATATGCTCCACTATTATCATCCTCCAAGAGAATGGTACATTTATTTTAGTTGATAAAACTACACTATTACATCATTACCACCCAAAGTTCATAGATTATATTAGAGTTCATCCTTGGTTTGCACATTTGATGGGTTTCCAAAAATATATGATGATATGTATCCACCATTGTACACCAGATATAGTGATTTTACTGCACTGTATTCCATTGTGCACTACCTATTCCACTTTCCCTGTCTTGTAATTGCTCGCAATCACGATCCTTTCATTATCTCCATAGTTTTTCCTTTGTAGAATATGTTTAGAATCAAATTGAATATATCCTTTCAGATACCTTCAATTATTAATATGAATTTGTTTCATATTTCATGGTTGATACTCATTTCCTTTCAGAAATCAATAATATTCCATTGCCTTGATGCACCACAGTTTATTTAAGCAATTGCCTACTGAAGGGCAACTTTATTGTTTCCAAATATTAGCATTATTTAATAAAGTATCTACAAATGTGTGCAGGAGTTTTTGTGAATAGATTTTCAACAGTTTTGCATAAGTACCAAGGAGCATAATTACTGGTTGTGAGCTAAGAATATATTTAGTTTTGCAAAAACTCATATGAATGTGAGTTTACTTTTTGCATTCATACCAGAATGAATGAGAGTTCCTGTTGTTCACATCTCCACTAGGATGTCTTATTGTTAATGATCTGCATGTGGGCAATTCTAATATCTTTCAAGAGGTATCTTACAGTTGTATTAATTTTGTATTAACAAGAACTCATAAGTAGCATTGATTATGCCCCAAGAGATGAGAGACCAATGGTAATTCATACAGGCACCTCTGAAAAGATTTGTCAGTTTCCTGTCCCATTCTAGCCAGATTGTTTTAAAAATCCTGGGGAAAGACTGAAATTCCCTACCAATCTGAGACTGTGTTCCAGTTTTTACAACATTACTGGAAAAAAAAGAAACAAGAATTCCAACATGGCACCCAATAGACTTCCACAGATAAAGTTATTGACCAAATGAGCACTGTGAGTCATTGCAGTGGGCAGGTGCTCCTTAATGGGACCTCGAAGACCAAAGAAAAGGACATTGCTGAATCCATTATGGAAAAGAATGAGCACCAAACCTAGATAATATTCTCCAATTCCATGGCATTTCAGTGCCCTGAGAGCCTGATAAGTGTGTGTGAAGTTGTCCCAATGCTTGTGGTCTTGAAGCAATGTCTAAACTCTTTCCAATGGACTGAAAATGCCTTCTGTTGTCTCTGCAAGTATTGCCATCACACCATAGGTTGCAAACTCTGGGGCACTGATGTGCTTTTGGAGAAGGCAAGACAAATTGTCATACAGCACAAACATAAGTACCATGGTGGTTGTTTTCACATTAATGGTGGAAGGATTCCACCATACCATACAAGTTTCTAAATCCTTGCCTCCTCAACTGAGAATCGCAGGCTTTGATTCCATAGAGCTGCTGCTGAAGAAGGATCTTCTGAATGGGAAATGTGATTGCAATGTTGTTGAAAGCTGCTCAGCAACTACACAAGTAATGCTTCATCTCATCAACATTTGTAATATGAGGTGAGATGTCTTGTTTTGAAGATGTAAGGATTGGTGGCATCTTTTCATGAATTTGTGAATCCATCATGTTGCTTAAGATCTTTTATCTTCATGAAGAATATTTTTTTAAGCTGTGACACCAGCTGAGCCTTGTGGTATGCAGGATGATAGCTTTTGGTCAGCTTTCCCAATTTCTTCCATTGCTTCTTGTTTGTCAGGTTCTTTCTTCTGGAGTTGATTTTGATTACTGGATTTCAATGCCCTGAGCCCTTCCTTGGCAATTTTTAAGAGAACAATGCATTATTATTAAATATAGCCACTGTAATGGACACTTGCTCTCCTGAATTCTTCCTATTATATAACTGAATTTTGTATAATTTAACTAAGACCTTCCCAACCCCTCCCTCTAGCTCTCAGTGACTACCATACTGATCTCTTCTTCTATCAGTTTAACTTTTTACATTCCACATATGAGTGAGATCATGTGATATTTGTCTTTCTGTGTCTGGCTTATTTAACATCCTCCAGTTTCATCAGTGTTGTTGATAATGACAGATTTCCTTCTTTTATTAGGCTGAATTGTATACTGCTGTGTGTGTGTGTGTGTGTGTTTGAGAGAGAGAGAGAGACAGAGACACAATGAGAGAGAGATCTCTTTATCCATTGAAGGACCCTAAGATAAGATTGACTCCACATATTAGCTATTGTGAATAATGCTGCAAAGAACACGAATGTACAAATATCACTTCAGCATACTGATTTCATTTCCTTTGGCTATATGCTAAAAAGTGGAATTGTGGGATCATGGTTTTTCTAATTGTTGAATTTTCTGAGGAACATCCATACTTTTTTCCACAATAACTGTTCTAATTTACATTACCACCAACAGTGTGCATGTACTCCCTCTTTTCCAATTACACTAACAATTTTATCCATTATATTTTTTATAGTAGCCATTCAAAAAATGTGATGTGACATCTCATTATGGCTCTACTTGTCATTTCCATAAAGATTATTGAAATTAAACGTGTTTCATATACTTTTTGGCCATACATATGCCTTCTTTGGAAAATGTCTACTGAGGCTTTTTGACCATTTTTAAATCAGGTTATGAATTTCATTGTTATTGAGGCTTTTGAGTTCTTTATATATTTTAGGTACTGATCCTTTATCAGATGTATACTTTGTAAATGGTTTCTCCCATTATATAGGTTGTGTCCTCACTCTGGTGATTGTTTTCTTGGATGTGGAGAAGGTTTTATTTGGATTTAATTCTGCTTGCCAACATTTGCTTTTGTTGTTTGTGTCTTTGAGTTCATACCCAAAATATCATCACTCATACCATCATGGTATATTCTCAGCACCTTTGTTTAAAATGAATTTACCATAAATATGTAGGTTTATTTTTAGGCTCTCTATTTTGTTCAGTTATTCTGAAAGCATATTTTTATACCACCATCATGCTAGTATAATTACTATGTGTTATTAGTATATTTTGAAATACAGTATTGTGATGCTTCCATCTTTATTTCTCTTGCTTAATATTGCTTTAATTATTCTGTCATTTGTAGTTACATGAAATTTTTAGGATGTTTTTTCTATTTCCATGAAAAATGTCATTAGAATTCTGATAAGGATTGTATTGTATCTGTACATTGCAGTATGGGCATTTTAAGAATATTGCTTATTTTAGTCTATGAATATGGGATACCTTTGCATTTAATTCTGTCTTCTTCAATTTCTTTCATGAATATTAACAGGTTTGATGTACAGCTCTTTCACTTATATGCTTAAATTTATTCCTACGTATTTTACTTTTTATGACTGTTGTAAAGTTTTTTATCCTTTTTTCCAAAAGTTCAGTGTTATCAGATGTATACCTTGGAAATATTGTACAGAAACATTACTGATTTTCACACATTGATATTGTATTATGATTTAGATATGGGATATTCCCTAAAGGATCATATGTTAAAAGTTGGTCTCCAGTGAAGCAATGTACAGAGGTGGGACTTTAGGGAGTAATTGGATCATGAGAGCTCTAATCTCAGCAGTTGATTAATCCATTGATAGATTCAAAATTTGATGGAATTATTGGAAGATGTTGGAAACTTTAGGAGTTTGGGCCTCATTGGAGGAAGTGGATCACTGAAGAATTTGTCTTGGAAGGATGTGTCTTGTCCCTGATCCCTTCTTTGGTCTCTTTCTCTTTGTCTCTCTTTCTCTCTGCTACCTGGCTATCATTCAGTGCCCAGATTTGCTCTGCCATGCCATTCCATCATGATGTACTGCCTAATCACAGGCCCAGAAGCAATGGAACTAGTTGACCATTGAGGAAACCTCTTTCTAAAACTCTGAGATGAAATAAACATTTCCTTCTCTAAATTGATTCGCATGGGTGTATTTACAAGCAATCAGAAGTTGACTAACACATCAACATTGCCATATTACTGAATTCATTTTTTCTAATATTTTATTGGTGTAGATCTTAGGTTTTTAAATATATAAGTATAAACAGGTATGATTTAACTTCTTACATTCCATTGTGGATCATTTTCTTTCTTTTTCTTGCATAATTGCTCTACCTAAGACTTCCAGTACTACATTGAATAGAATTGGTGAGAATGAGCACTTTTGTCTTATTCCTAATCTTAGAAGAAAAGCTGTCAAATTTTCACTTTGTCATGATTTTAGCTATGGACTTCTCATGTCTTGCCTTTATTACAGTGAACTTCATTTTTTCTATATCTAAATTGTTGAGTATTTGACCATGAATACATGTCAAATTTTTTGAAATGCTTTTATGCATATATGCTTTTATGCATATGTGACTTTAATTCATTATTCAGCTAATACAGTTTACATATCTTATGATTTGTATATTTTAACTCTTCAATCCATATCAGGAATATACCAATTGGTTATGGTATATGATCTTTCCAGATATGACATTGAATTTTGTTTTCAGGAATTATGCTGATGATTTTTGCATCTATATTCATCAGGGATATTTGCCTGTACTTTTATTCATATCTTTGTATGAATTTTATACCAGGAGAATGATGGCCTTTTGAGTTTAGAAGCATTCATTTTTCAACATATGGAAACAGTTGAGAAGTATTTATGTTAGTTCTTTAAATGTTCTGTAGTCATTCAATAAACAATTCAATAGGATCTTGGTTTAATGAATTTTTTCTTTAGTTGTTGATGGACCATCATTTCATTTATTTATATGCAGTGCTGAGAACCAAACCCAGTGCCTCACACATGCCAGGCAAGCACTCTACCACTTAGCCCAGTTTGGATGTTGGTTTAATTGGAAAACTTGTACTAATTATCCAATCTGCTTATTATTTATTGATCTGTTCAGATATTCTAATTCATTATGATTTGGTATTGATAGATTTTATGTGCCGAGGAATATATTTTTTCTGCTATTCATTTTCTTGGCATATAATTGTTCAAATAGCCTCTAAAGATCTGTTAGCATTTCTGTGATATTGGCTGTTAACGTTTTCTCTTCCATTTCTAATTTTATTTCAGTCTTCTATTTTCTTGTTATAGCTGAATTTTTATCAATTTTATTTACCTTTTCAATAAACAAACTCCTAGTTTCTATTGCTTTATTTTTCTAATATTTATTTCCACTCTAATTTTATTACTTCTTTTGTTATAATAACTGAGTTATTATAGTTCCTTGAGATGTAACATTAGGAGATTTATTTGAAATATTCCTTTTTTTAGGCAGTTATTTCTATAAAATTCCCTCTTAGAACTGTTTTTACTTCATCTCTTAAGCTTTGGTGTGCTATGTCCACTTTTTGCTTTCCTTAAAGATATTTTAAATTTTCCATTTATTTTCTTCATTCAACCATTGATTGTTCAGAGGCATGCTATTTAAGTTTTATATATTTCTATAGTTCTCCTGTTATTGATTTTCTGTTTCATTCCATTGTAGTTAGAAAAGATACTTTATATGATTTTGATTTTGCTAAATTTGCTAAAACTTGTTTTGTAGCCTTACATATGATCTATTTTGGAGAATAGGTCATGAGTGTTTTATTAAAAAGAATAGTCTGTTGGATGGGAGGTTCTTTATATATCTGTAGGTCCATGTTATGTAAAGTATAATATAAATTTGATGGCTTCTCATAGATCCTGTCCAAATGGTTGCTGAAGTAGGATATTGAGATCTCCTACACTTCTTCCTATTTCTCCTTTTTGACTATTCACATTTGTCATATATTTAGATGACCCAATGTTGGGTTCATATATTTATAATTGTAATATCCTCTGGATTAGTTGATCAATGTATCATGATATAAAATTTTTCTTTGCTTCATGTTACACATTTTAAATTAAAGCTAATTTTATCTGATTTAAATAGAGCTACCCCTATTCATCTCATCACTTTCAACCTACATCAGCGCTTAAAGGTGAAGTGAGTTTTTTGTAGGCAGCATACAGTTAGGTCATATTTATTTATATATTCAGCAACTACATACCTTTTGATTGGATAATCTCATTAATTTGCATTCATGCTAGCTATTTATAGGTAACAATTTTCTACTGTCATTTATTAATTGATTTCTGGTTACTATGAATGTCCTTCATTCCTTTCTTCTTCTATTTCTATATTCTTTTGTGGAAGGTGGTTTTTCTCTAGTGACATGATATGATTCTTATATTTTTAATTAGAGCCTTCTATTTATATTCGGTATTTTGGTTCTTTTTGACATAATTATACATACAAGGAATTTGATTTCAATCCCCATTGCCCCTCTCTTTCCTTCCTCTTCTCCTTACCCTTTTTCTCTCTCCCCTACTCCACTGATCTTCCCTATATATTTATGATATTCAATCCCCTCCCTCACTGCATTCTTTTCCTTTTCCTTATTTTGCTTTACTTTCACATATGAGAGAAAATATTTGACCCTTGATTTTCTGATCCTGGCTTATTTCACTTAGCATAATTTTCTCCATTTCCATTCATTTACTGGCAAATTGCATTATTTTTTGTTGTTGTTGTTGTTGAGACATAATTTAACTTTTAAAATTTTTCAAAAAATGATATACAATATAGATATAGGGCATTGGAGAAACTGAATAATTTTTTAAAAATTATCTTTACAGACTGCATTTTGATTCATTTTACACGAACGGGGTACAACTTTCTTCTTTAAGGCTGAGCAAAAACTCCATTGTGTATATATACCATATTTTCTGGATCCATTCATCTATTGATGAACATCTGGGTTGATTCCACAATTTAGCTATTGTGTATTGTACTGCTATAAACATTATAGTGGCTATGTCACTATAGCATGCTGATTTTCATTCCTTTGAATAAATGCAAAGGAGTGGGATAGCTCAGTCATATGGTGGTTCCAATCCTAGTTTTTTGAGGAATGTCCACACTGCTTTCCAGAGTGATTTTACTAATTTTCCATCCTGCCAACAATGTATGAGTATACCTTTTCCCCCACATATTCCACCAACATTTATGATTATTTGTATTCTTGATAATTGACATTCTGACTGGAATGAGATTAAATCTTAATATAGATTTAATTTGCATTTCCCTGACTGGGATGATGAACTATTTTCATGTATTTTTCTACTTGTGTTTCTTATTTTGAGAAATTTATGTTTAATTCTTTTTCCCTTTTATTGATTGGGCTGTTTGTTTTTGTTTTGGCCTTGAGTTTTTTGAACTCTTTATATATTCTGGATATTAATCCCCTGTCACAGGAGTAGCTAACAATGATTTTCTCCCATTCCATAGGCCCTCTCTTCACTCTCTTAATTGTTCCCTTGGCTCTGCTGATGCTTTTTAATTTCATGGCATCCCACTTATTGATTCTTAGTTTTATTTCCTGAGCTTCAAGTATCTTGTTGAGGACGATGGTGCTCACAGCTATATGATGAAATGTTGACCCTAAGTTTTATTCCAGCACTTGCAAAGTTTCTGGTCTAAATCTTAAGTCTTTAATCAATTTTAATTTGGCTTTTAGGCCTAAGGTAATGTAAAGTGGAACAGGAACAGCTTGTGGGGGTAAGGAGGATGAGTGCGATGGCGCTAACACCACGCCGGGAGCTCGAGTTCTGAAGACCAGGCTCCATTTAATGTAGAACAAGCAAGCTTATATAGCAAACATTCACTAATTACAATTGCCAACAGCTGTTAACATCTCCATGCCATGCTCCTGAGCATGCTCATGCTAGGCTCATGATTGGCTCATGATCAGACCAATTAAGGGAAGAGAAAGCATCTGAGCTCTGTATCCTCAGGCACTCCTACAAGGTAAAAGATAGGGATCTTATTTAATGCTTCTACATATAGAGATCAAGTTTTCCAAGTCCTGATTCTCTACATTTTGTTAATTTACTATGGAGTTTTGATTTTGGGGTACCATGAGTTTTACATAAAAGTTTTTATAGTTACAATGGGTTATTTTAAGTTAACAGCCTAACTTTGATCATTTAAAAAAAAGTGAACCCATTTCTCCATTACCACCCACATTTTCTATTTTTGATATTACAACCTATGAAATTTTATATTGTTCATGTTAACAAATTAGTGTAGCTACTAAAATTTTTAGCAGTTTTGTCTTTCAGCATTCACATTAAAGATATCATTGATTTAATTGCCACCATTATAATTGATAGTATTCTCAATTTGACTATGTACTCATTGTTATCAATGCTTTTTATAATTTCATGTTTTGTCTTACTAATTAGTATCTTTTTCTTTCAAAGTGAAGAAGTTTTTATTAGAATTTCTTATAAGAAAAATGTGATGGTGATGAACTCCTTCAGCATTTCATTTTCTAGGAAAGTTACTATCTGTCTTTCATTTCTTGTTGACAGCTTTAGCATGTATATTATTGATTCATTGGGGTATTTTTCCTTCATCATTCTGAATATATTACCTTAATCCCTTCCAGTCCATAAGATTTCTGCTGAAAAGTCTTCTACTATTCTTAATGAAATGCCTTTATATGCGATGCTTCTTTTTATAGCTAATTTCAGGATTCACTCTGTGTCTGTGATTTTTTTTATAGTTTCATTATCTGTCATGGTATAGTCTAGTTTGGTCAGAATCTAATTGGAGCCCTTTGATCTTCCTGTATCTGGATATTTATATCGTTTCCCATATTTCTACATTTTGTGTTATATTTCTTTAAACAAGTTTTCTATCCCTTTACTTCACACTTCTCTTTCTGTATTTTCTACAATTTAAATATTTGCTACATTCATGCTACTCCATTAATCCTGCAAACCTCTTCTCATTCCTTTTTATACTTTTATTTCTCCTCTATGTATTTGCAAATAATCTGTTCTCAGGTTCACATATTCATTATTTGTTTTCCCTGAGATATGCTTTATTGTGCTTCATATTATTGTGTTTTACCAACATTGTAATTTTTACGAATTCAGGTTTTATAGGAACTTGTTTCAAAAAATTTGATTGATATCATTTTTCCAGCAGCTTAGAAAATTGCTAGCATTTTCAGCAAGAAAGTATTTTTCAATCCACTTATAAACATTGGTTTTGTGACTTGAACACAACATACTACAAAATAGTGTAAATATAACTTTATATACGCTATAAAAACAAGAAATTCATGCAGATCTCTTTATTGTGAGACTCACTTTTTGCAGTGGTTTGCAACCAAGTCTATGGCCTCTCTGATGAGGAATGCATACATATTAAAACTACAATGCATATTTTTCCTATTATATAGTTTTCCAGAATGGTTTGAAAACACTTTTAACTCATTACCATTTCCACCCACTTCCCATTTCCTTTTCTGGGATAGAAAATTTTTATGTTTAATTCTTCTACTGGACATATGTAAATTTCAAAAAATGAGAACATTTCTTTCTCCTTTTTAAGAAATTATTTGTTCTTTTTAGTTATACATGACAGTAAAATTCATTGTGTTATAACTATATAAGCATTGAATATGTCATAGATTATTTAGGACCACATTCTTGTGCATGTACATGATGGTGGGATTCACTGACATATTCATTCTTTTTTGCTTCCACAATTTTGCTGTTGATGATGTCTATTGTATTTTTCATTTTGTTATTTGTCTTTTTCAACTCCATTATTTGCTTAGAATATTTTTAGTCTCTATGTTAAACTTTTCATTTTGATCTTTTATCAATGTCCTGCCATCAATGAATTATTTTCCCATGTTTTCTCGAAGTTCACTTAACCTCCTTACAATTGTTAGTTTAAAATTTTTTTCAGGTATTTTGTATTTCTCCTTTTCTTTGGAATTGACTCCTGGAAGATTATTATGTTCTGTTGGTGATTTCATCAGATGTTTGTGTTTCCTAGTGCTCTACATTAATGTGTGTTTCAAGACAATGTGAATTTGAAGATAGTTAAAGAGAGATTTATTTCATTTTTTGCAAACTAGGCTTT
The DNA here is from genome assembly GCA_020662805.1 of Glaucomys volans. NCBI lineage: Eukaryota > Metazoa > Chordata > Mammalia > Rodentia > Sciuridae > Glaucomys > Glaucomys volans. The sequence continues at coordinate 92,416 of JAJEJO010004358.1, forward strand.
TGTGTTAAAACCCTTTATCAGTCAGCCACTCCAGAAATTATGGGCAGATTGTTTGGCATAGTCCAGGGGCTAGCTTGTTGCTAGGATCCTCAGGATGGCTGACCTACTGTCTGGATCACAATGTTGATAGGCATGATACCTGGGTTAGAAGGGTGAGCCTAGAACTATTGTGATGGGCTTATTGATTGGATTTGCAGAGACCTGACTGAAGCCTGATCCATATAGACTGACCTGTTGCTGGGGTGTTCTTTGAGTTGGAGTCTACAGAAGTCAGACAAGCACCTTTATGATCCTGGTGAATGTTTCCACAAGAATGATTCAAGAGCCTTAATCCATGGGTGCTCTCTTGGCACTGGGCATGCATGGAGCTTAAATCCAAAGGGATGGCATATATTCCTGGCTCATGGGGATTCTTCTGGATTCTGTATCTGTAGGGATTGTCCTAGAGCATAGTTTTATGTGAATTGACTTACACCAGTGTCTACTTGGGTGACCCTGTGTTCTGAATTGATGGGAGCTGAGCAAACCTTGGGTCTCCTGGAGACAGGCTAATAGATATTCTCCTGAAAGTTGGGTCCTTCCTCCTGTTGGGGCCAGAATAAAGCCTAATGTCATTGGGTTTGGCCTTGATCTTGGTGTCCTAGAGAACACATCACCAGCGGCTGGCTTGGAGTTTGGATCTTCAATTGTGTTGGCCTAGTGACTAGGGCTACAAGAGTTAAAGTAGTGTTGGTGGAGGCCTAAGTTCTACGGTCAAATAGGACATCTTGGTACTGGGATTTGTCCAGAGACCATGGCTGTAGGGTCTGTGCTATCCCTGAAGCAATCCTGAAGTCTATCAGAAAATATCGATCTAGTGCTAAGGGAAGGCAAAGACGGGGGTGTCTAGTGTTGGGTTAGTGGCAGGGCTAGTATAGAGCCTTGGATTATGAAATTATAACTGGCATTGGGACAGAATTGAAAATTGAGTCTTCTGATAAGATCTGGAGCCTTGGGCTATGGATGCTTGCCTGGCAATGGGGTGGGCTTGGAGGCTCAGCCCATGAGTACCATCCTGGAACTAGGGCCATAGGGTCCAGCAGGTTCAGAGTTTTACTGAGGAAGGCTTGGTGATAGTATCTGAACCAAAGTCTGGTGCTTGCTTCTGCTGCAACCACCATGGCTAAACCCATGGTAACAGTGAGGGGCAATGGGGAATTAAGAAAACACACACACACACACACATACACACAGAGATATGAAGATAAATAGTTGGAATCATGTGGAATATTTCTTTCTGATGGAGAAACAGTATCTAAAGAGCTGTTTCAGCAAGTTTTATTTATGTCTCAAAAACAAATTAAAGACTATAGAATCCATTCGGACTGGGGTGAAGTGAAATCTTAGAGTAGTTTTGATTTGCATGTCTCTATTTGTTAAAGATGTTGAACATTTTTTTCTTGTATTTGTTGATCAATTGTATTTCTTCTTCTATGAAGTGTCTGTTCAGTTCCTTAGTCCATTTATTGATTGAGTTATTTGTTTTATTGGTGTTAATTTTTTGAGTTCTTTATATATCCTGGAGACTAGTGCTCTATCTGAGGTGCATGTGGTAAAGATTTTTCTCCCATTCATCCCAGTCAGAATGGCAATTATCAAGAATACAAACAACAATAAATGTTGAATAGAATGTGGGGGAAAAGGTATACTCATTCATTGCTCGTGGGATTGCAAGTGGAGCAACCATTATGGAAAGAGGTATGGAATCTCCTCAGAAACCTTGGAATGGAAATCACCATTTGATCCAGCTATCCCACTTCTTGATTTATACCCAAAGGACTTAAAATCAGCAGATTAGAGTGATGCAGCCACATCAATATTTATAGCAGCTCAATTCACATTGGGATTTGTCCAGAGACCAATTCACATTAGTTAATCTATGAAACCAATCTAAGTATCCTACAACAAATGAATGGCTAAAAAAATGTGCCTTAAAGAAAAAATGAAATTATGGCATTTGCCAGTAAATTGATGGAGCTGGAGAATATCATGCTAAGTGAAATCAGCCAATCCCAAAAAACCAAAAGTCAAATGTTTTCTCTGATATGTGGATGCTAATTCACAATGGTGGGAGGCTAGGGAAGAATAGAGTTAATTTAGGCTTGGTAGAGGGGATTGAAGGGAGGGGAGGGACTCTGGGGACAGGAATGATAATAGAATGACCATAAGAGAATATATGCAAAAGATATATCACATAAAAACCGCTGCCTAAAATACATTAGGGAATCTTAAGCCTTGAAAAAAATAAAAAAGTAAAGAAAAAAAAATGAAAGAAAGAAACCAAAAGGGGACAGTAACATCCCATCATCTTAAAAGGAACCAGAGACATTGTCACCTCATCAAAGAAGGGTGGGGAAGCAAACAGTAGCAAGATAATGGAATAGAACTTTTCTGCAGTTGTTCCTCTGAACCAGCATTAAACAGTTATTCTTATGCAAAAGTATTTTTTCTAAAAGTTAAGATAATCAAGAGTGCTGAGGATCTAGCTCAGTGATAAGACTAAAAATAACTTCTCAAAGACACATCATAATCAAAATATCTAGCAAGGAATATTAGGGACTAATTTTAAAAGATATAAGAGAAAGACACCAGGTCACATTTGGAGATAAACTAATAAGTCTCACTTTTGCCTTCTGAACTGAGACACTAAAATCAAGGAGGGCATGGAATGACATGACATTACTAGAACTGACAGAAAATAATCCAGTCAAGATTGATATCTCAAAGATAAAATTCAGAATAAAAGAAGAGATAAAAATTTCCATTGTAAGGATAAACTAACAGAATTCATGACCACTAAGCCAACACTACAAAATGCCTAATGTTATACAAAGAAGATCTCATAAATAAACACCAGGGCTCTCAAATTGATAAAACTTTCTAGAATAGCAATTAACTAAATGGAAATTAAAACTAAATCATGTATAGGAAACAAATCAAGATGGTAGAAAGCAATAAACATCTATCCATAACAGTCCTGAAAGTAAATGATATCATCTCTCAAACTAAAAGACAAGTTGACAGAATAGATTAAAAAGCAAGATCTAATTATACGCTATTAGGAAGACTCATCTCATAGGCAGAGACATCCACGGACAAAAAAATGTAGGGATGCAAAAATATATTCCAAGCAAAGGGAGTCTGTAAATGAACAAGAGTAGCTATTTTCATTTCTGACAAAACAGACTTCAAGCAAAAATTAATCAGAAGAGACAAAGATCACTACCTACTTGTTAAAGGAATAATCCAACAAGAATATATAATGGTAGTGAGTACTTATATCCCAAATGTCATTGTTTCTGATTACATAAAGCAAACACTCTTTGGCATTAAAGTCCAGATAGATCCCATTACAATAATACTGAATGATTTTAACAAATCACTCTTACAAATAGATCTTTATCGCCGTCTTTGTTGCCCACAAAGACGCGATCCCCTGAATGTGTATGCAGCTCTTTATCTTGCGCACCCGTTCGTTTCTTTTTATCGCCGTCTTTGTTGCCCACAAAGACGCGATCCCCTGAAT
>JAJEJO010004358.1:95990-140935 GCA_020662805.1 Glaucomys volans
CTGAATGTGTATGCAGCTCTTTATCTTGCGCACCCGTTCGTTCCTTTCCCGTTCCTTTCCCGTTTCCTCCCTCTCCCGTTTCATCCCGTTTCCTCCCGTTTCCTCCCGTTTCCTCCCGTTTCCTCCCGTTCCTCCCGTTTCCTCCCTCTTCCCGCCCTCAGCGTCTGCGTTAGTGTCTGTGTCTCTGTCTGTCTCTCTCTCTTATACCCTCAGTTGACCAATCACAGAACTTCCACGTGAAGCATACCCTCAGTTGACCAATCACAGAACTTCCACGTGAAGCATACACGGGCAAGCATAGGCAAAGGCTTAAAGCACGAACCAGACACACGTGTGGCCAGTTTACAATCAATACCGCCAGGCGCCATCTTAGCCGCCCCATAGAATAGTATAGCAAACAGCTCCCAACAGATCATCCAGACACAAATCAATACAGATACTTCCAACCTAAATAACACTATAAATAAAATACACCTAACAGACATCTATAGAATATTTCACACCAAAACAGATGAAGTCAATTTCATCTCAGGAGCTCATAGAAACTTTTCCAAATAGATTCTCTTCTAGGTCACAATGTAAATCTTAGCAAACACAGAAATATTTATATAATTCCATGCATCTTATCAGATCAATGATATTTGAAATCAACAGTAAGAGAAATTTGGAAAACACATAAACACAGAGAGATTAAATAATAAATTTTTAAATGAAGAATGAAACATAGAAGAATGGAAGAAAAATTCAAATAATAGAAACAAATGCCACAGAGATAAAACATAGGAAAATCTCTGGAACAATATGAAAGTATTTCTAAGATTAAAAATTTTTAGTATTGAATGGCCACATTAAAAACCAGAAGGATATGAAATAACTCATCCAATGTTATCCCATGAGGCACTAGAAAACAAATAAAATACCAATTGTAAAATAATTAGAAGACAAGAAATGAATAAGATAGAAGCAAAATTAACAAAATTGAGATGAAAAGTAGAAAGGATCAATGCAACAAATAGTTCATTGTTTGAAAACATATATGAGCTTGATAAATGCTTAGCCAAAATAACCAAAAATGAGATAAAACCCACGTAAACAAAATTTGATCAGAAAAAATACATTTCTGAAATTCAGAGGAACATTAGAAACTACTTTAAAACTTTTATGGTGATATACTGGATTATATAGAAGACACTGACAAATTTTTAAACATATGCCACCCATAAAAATTGAACCATGAGGATAAAGAAAACCTGAACAGAGCAATATCATGCAGTGAGATTGAAGAAGTAATTAAAAGCCTTCCAACAAAGAAAAGCCCAGGACCAGATAGATTCTTAGCAATGTTCTACCTGACATTTAAATAATAATATCAATCTTCCTCAAATTGTTCCATGAAATACAAAGGGAGGTAAACTCACAAATTCATTCTATAATAAAGTCAGGATAACATTGATACAAAACCAGACATAGCATATCAAAAAAAAAAAAAGAAATCTACAGACCAATATCCCTGATGAACATAGATGCAAAAACCTTTAAAATATTGGCAAACAGTATTCAAAAACACATTAAGAAGGTAGTACATCATGACCAAGTGTGCTTCATCCCAGTGATGCAAGGTTGTCTAAACTTTCACAAATCAGTAAATGTAATTCATCACATAAATAGAATCAAGGAGAATAATTTTATGATCATTTTAGTAGATGCATAAAACTCCCTTGACAAAATCTACCTCCTATTCATGTTAAAAATGCTGGAGAAACTAGGGATACAAGGAACTTACCTCAACCATATAAAGGCTATATATAACTATTTCAAAGCCAATATCATGGTTAATGGAGAAAAACAGAAAAATTACCTCTAAAATCAGGAAAAGTCAAGGATGTCCATACTCAACACTTATTCAATATAAATTATAAAACTCTAGCTATAGCAAACAGATAAGAGGAAATTACAAAGATATGAGTACAAAAAGAAGTCAAATTATCTCTGTTTGCTGATGACATGATCCTTTATCTAGAACACCCAAAAAACTCCACCAATTTCTAGAGCTAGTGAACAAATTCAGCTAAGTAGAAAGGTATAAGATCAACATGCATAAATGAATAGCTTTCCTATGCTCCAATAATGTATCTGCTAAAAAAAAATCAGAGAGACTATCTTATTCACAACAACCTTAAAAAAGTACTTGGGAAATAATCTAAGAGGTGAAAGATCTATACCATGAAAATTATAAAACACTGAAGAAAGAAATTAAAGACCTCAGATGATGAAAAGACCTCCCATATTCTTGGATAGGTGGAATTAATATTGTCAAAATGACCATACTACCCAAAGCACCACACAGATTCAATGCAATCCTCATCAAAATACCAATTACATTCTTAACAGAAATATAAAAAATATAGTCCTGTAATTTATTTGGAATAATAAGAGACCCAGAGTAGCCAAAGCAATACTAAGCAAGAAAAGCAAAACAGGGGTTATCACAATAGCAGATCTGAAATTATACTACAGAACTGTAGTAAAAAAAAACAGTGTGGTATTGACACCAAAATAAACAAATACCAATAGAATAGAATAGAAGACAGAGAAAAATCTACAACCTATGGCTATCTGATATTTGACAAAGTTGTCAAAATATATCTTGGAGAAAAGACACCTTTTTAACAAATGATTCTGGGGAAACTGGATACCTATATGTAGAGAAATGAATTTATACAAGTGTATTTCACACTGCACAAAACTCAGATGAAATTATGGCATTCGCTGGTAAATGGATGGACATGGAGAGCATCATGCTTATTGAAATAAGCTGAACTCAGAAACTCAAAGGTTGAATATTCTCTCTCATATGTGGAAGCTGGAGCAAAATAAATAAATTGGTGAGGGAAAGATAGGATTACATAAACAACCATTCAAATACAAATTAATAGATCTGCAAAAGGAAGTCTAGTAGAGTATTAGAAGGAGAAAGTGGGGAGGGCAGGAAGGAAAAGGGGGAGGGAAAAGGGGGATCATGAATTGATATTGATTTCCACAAATGTATGAGTTTGTCAGGAAGAGCCAGTATAACCAGTAATATCTAAATAAATAAATAAATAAATAAATAAATAAAATATATGTAACTGTTAGGAAAGAGTAAAATGGTAGCTTTGGTTTGTTGCTTTAAATCTTCTCTTCTGACTTTTAAAAAACTTCATAAATAGATTAGTTTAATGAAATAAAATATTTTAATACAATGTTAGAATCAAAGTACTAAAAATCATGATCTCAAATTATACTAGAGCCATAGAAATAAAAAAGCATAATGTTGGCATAAAAACAGACAGGATTACTAAACATATAGAATGAAAGACACAGAGATAAACCCACAAAGTTACAGTCACCTGATGAAGGTGCCAAAAACATATGTTGGAGAAAAGATAGTCTTTATAACTGTTGGAAAAAAATGGATAAGCATATGTGGAAGAATGAATCTATATCCCTATCTCTCACCCTGTACAGAAGTCAAATCAAAGTGGATCAAAGACTTTGGGATTGGACCAGAAATCTTCCAACTGTCAGGAGAAAACATAGGATCAATATTCTAACATATTGTCTCAATCACCAATTTCCTTAACAAGATTCATAGAGCTCAAGGATTAAAAACCAGTAATTGGTATGTGGAATGGCAAGAAATTAAAAAGCTTCTGTACAGTAAGGAAATTATTGAGAGCATAAAGATAGAGCAATCACAGACATGCTAATTAAAGCTACATTGAGAGTTCATTTTGTTCCTGATAGAATGGCAGTGTTCCACAATACAAATAATAATAAATGCTACCAATGATGTGGAAAAATTGTGCACTTGTACATTTATGAATATATCACAGAGAATTATACATTTACATAAAATATAATTTGTGAGCTTCACATGTGTTTCTCAGGATTTTTATTGTTTGGTTTGTTTTTATTTTTACCCATGCTCAGTGGAACAATTGGTTATAATGGTATAGAACTGAATATTTCTCTACTTTCTAATTGAAGGGACTTGTTTGGATGCTTCCCTTCCTTTAAATGGAAAGCTAGAACCATCTGGAGGTGGCATTTCTCTCCTATAAAATCAGATAGTCTCTAATAAAACCCCAGCAGATTAGATTCTGATTAAACAGACTCCTGTGGACAGACGTTGTTAAGAACAGAATGCCCATTATATTTTGAAATATTTCTGTCCCTCTTTGTCAAATATTTATTGTGAAACCTTGGTCAGGATTCTAAAAGTAAAGCTCACAACATGTGGGGAATCCTAATCACTGGAAGCCCCTAGACATTTTAATATTTCACACTAGACCATACTGAGTCTCCAGCAATTCACCCATCATAGTACAGGTTTCTCTACTTTGACACTGCATTCAGAACAGGTTTGTGCTTATGGTTTTCTGTGATAGAAAATGGTGGGTCTTTGAATTTACATGTCTCTCCAGGTTTGAAGACAGTGAATTTTACTGTGACCACTCCTCTCTGATTCATCTAATAAAGTTATTAATTTTTAAGTGTTTGTCAGCATTTTTACCTATTTCTAGGATGGAAAGACAACTTCTATCTTCTTACATGCCAAAATAGAAAACCACAAGTCCTTGTATGAAAATTTTTAAAATTCTCAGCTATTCACTTTTAATCTATAGACACTCCTCCACTTACAGTGGGATTATATTTTTTTTATCATAAGTCAAAAAAGCATAGGGACTGGGTTTATAGCTCAGTGATAGAGTGCTTGCCTAGCATGTGTGAGACTGAGTTCAATTCTCAGTACTGCATATAAATGAATAAAATAAAGGTCCATTGACAACCAAAAAAAAAAGCATAAATCAAAAATACCTTAAATACAATTATCTTGCTGAAAATGATAGGTTAACAATATAGTACACTGCAGAGTACTGATTATTTATCCTTAGTATTGCATGGGGGACTAGGAGTAGTGGCTAAGGAACTGAACGGACACTTCACAAAAAAACATATACAACCAATTGACAAATATATGAAAAAATGTTCAGCACCTGTAGCAATTAGAGAAAAGCAAATCAAAACTACTCTAAGATTTCATCTCAGTCTAGACAGAATGGCAATTATGAAGAATACAAGCAACAATAATGTTGGCAAGGATGTGGGGAAAAAAGTACACTCTTATGTTCCTGGTGGGACTGCAAATTGGTGCAAACATTATGGAAAGCAGTGTGAAGATTCCTCAGAAAACTTGGAATGGACCCACCATTTGCCCCAGCTATCCCACTCCTTGGTTTATACCCAAAGTACTTAAAATCAGCATGCTACAGTGATGCAGCCACATCAATGTTTATAGGAGTTCAATTCACAGTAGCCAAATAATGGAGCCAGCCTAGATTCCCTTCAACAGATGAATGAATAAATAAAATGCAGTACATATACAAAATGGAATATTACTCAACCTTAAAGAAGAATGAAATATGGCATTTGCAGGTAAATGAATGGAGCTGGAGAATATCATGCTAAGTGAAGTAAGTCAATCCCAAAATACCAACAGCCGAATGTTTCCTCTGATATATGGATGCGAATTCAAAATGGGAGGGCAGGTTAGGAAGAAGAGAGGTACTTTGGATTAGGCGGAGGGGATTGAAGGGAGGGAAGAGAGGATGGGGGTAGGATGGATAGTTGAATCCATCAGACATTATTATGCTATGTGCATATGTAATTACACAATTGGTGTGATTCTACATCATGTATAACCAGAAGAATGGGAAATTATGCTCCATTTATGTCTGATGTGTTAAAATGCATTCCACTGTCATTTATTGTGGGGGAAGCCCCTGGCACTTGACTGGCAGCAGTGAATGCCTCGAATGTGTAAGGGAGACCTCCATTCATGCAGGCCTGAAAGGAATACCTGCAAGAAGGCGCTTTTCACTGTAGCAGGCCAGTGGAGCTGACCATTTCCCCGTAATTAGCATACCTGTTGCCAGGGTAACCTTAGGGGATCCAGATTAGACCCTGAGTAGAAACACAATTAGACATTAGTGGAAACATGATTGAACTCGCTACAATCCTTACTTTGCATACCTGGATGTTACCTGGTTGGGCACAGTTCCAAACCCTGATTAGCATGAGGGTAAACAAGTAATAAATTGTAATTATATACATAAGGACAAAACATTCCCTAAATAAACCAACTAAATGAGAGTTCGCAACTCGTCTGTTCTTTCACTGGTTCCCTGTGCCTGTGTCCTGGCACTGTACCGTTACCCCTGCGACTGAGTGAGGCTGAGGTGAACATACTTCAATTTATAACTAATTAGAACAAATAATTTTTAAAAAGCCAAAAAAGACTATTATACTACATATTGAAATATAAAACATATTGCTATCCCAGGAAAAGATGAACATTCAAAATTTGAAATGCAGTTTCTTTTGAATATGTATCATTTTCACACAATTGTAAAGTGGAAAATTCATAAGTCAAACCATCATAATTTGGAGACCTTTTGTACATTAATCTTTGTATTTAAAGTGGGCTTCTTATAATCATGATACAGTTGGTCTTTTATTTTTATTCACTCTGATGTTTTGTTTTTAATTAGTGTATTGAGACATTATGTTTAAAGTTATTATGAACATGGTTGTTGAAATTGATATCTAACATATTTGTTACTATCTTCCCTTTGTTGTCCTTTTTGTTGTTCCTATTTTTTGTCTTCCCTACCTATTTTGACTTCAGTTATTTTAGCAATTTACATTATTCCATTTTTCTTAATATATCCATTATAACTCCATATTTAACTTTTTACTTTCTGCTACCGAAATCACAAAGTCTATTTGCAACTAATCCAAATTTCTTTTTAATAACATATCATGTCATAGATAGTGCAAGTGTACTACATAGCCAAATTTTCTTAATTACTCCATCCCACTTCTTTCATCATTTTTATAGTTCATTTCCTTTTTATCTGAACTAAAATGTTTGAATAAGTGTTTGCTAATATTATGTTGAATAAGTTTTTATGTAATAGATCCAACTAAGAATATTTTTAAAAAGTTTTTATCATACCCTCGCTTATTAACTCTGTATTCCTATTCCTAACTATATGTCGTTCCAACTTTTTGACATTATGGATTTTCTTGTCTCTAAAGAAATTCTTTTAAAGGCAGACTTATTTGCAACAAATTCTCTCAAATTTGTTAATATGAAAGTCCTAATTTCTTCTTTTTTAAAATATGAATTCACTTTTTATTTATTTATTTTTCCTTTATTTATTTTTATGTGGTTTTAAGGATCAAACCCAGTGCCTTACACATGCTAGGCAAGTGCTATACCAATGAGCTACAACATAAGTCTCCTAATTTAATCTTAATATCAGAAAAAAATTTTCTAATTCAATTTTGCTGCTATTTTTTCTCTATCGAACTTTAAAAATACTTAACTACATTCCCTGTTGCTTACATGGCTTCTGAGAACTGATTGGAAATAAGTGATTCTTACTTTGCTCTAAAGTGATTTATTTTCCTCCCCCTTTACCTCTTTCAAGATTTTTTCTATATATTTTTGTTTGTGTGCTTGGGATACTAGAAATGGAAACCAGCAGTATTCCACCACTTAGCTACATCCATAGTCCTTTTTGTTTTGAAACAGAGTTTCACTTAGTTGCCCAAGTAGGATGCACCTGGTGATACTCCTTCCTGAGTCTCCTGAGTAATTTAAGATTATGGGGTGCAGTAATGTAGAAATGACTTTCTACATTTTTGACATGTTATACATGTGTGTAAGGTTCTTTGTTTTGTTTTGTTTTGTTTCCCTTTTTGCAATCATTTTCAGTTTCCTCAATGCATGGTTTGGCATCTGATATTAATTTGGAAAAGTGTTATCATAACTATTTCAAATATTTATTTTATTTCTTTCCTTCTTTATTTTTTCTCACTCTGGTATTCCCATTGTGAATATATCTTTTGTGGTTCCATGGTTTTTGAATATCCTATTTTTTTAAGTTGTTTTCTTTAGGCATATAAATATTAGCAAATCCACATCTCAGAAATTACTCGAGTTGTCTAATCTAATAATTAGTCTATGAATACATTCTTCTTTATGTTACATGTTAAAACTAAGGTAATTTATTTTTAGGAGATTGAATGCAGGATACTATACCAATGAGCTAGCCCCTAGTCTGTTTTTTTTTTTAAATTTGAAATGGGGTCTTGCTAAGTTGCCTAGACTGGCCTTGAAGTTGTGATCCTTCTGCCTTAACTTCCTAAATTGCTGAGATTATAGGTGCACACTACCAAATATAATAATTAATGTTTTAACCAGTGGTAAATTTTAAATGTGTCGTATTATAAACTCTTATAAGTGAATACTACTTTTATACTTCAAAAATAAGAAATGAAATAAATAAGTAAAATTAGGTTCCTTGTTCAGGTCTTTTTAGTCTGATAGAACCCTTCCTTGGTCCTTCATTGTATGTTACTTGATCCCATTAAGTTGTCCTTTAGTATCAACTGCTTTTTGACACCATATATATATATGTGTCTTTAGGAGATTTCCACCTTTTCGGACAATTCCACAGGTATATGTTCCTGTTGTCATAAGGCATAATATAGTTACAGGAGAATCATGATTGTACATAGTTTGTGTTTCCCCCCCACTCCAGTCCTTCTCTCACTCCCCTAAGTCAGCATCAACACTTTTGACTATATGTATGTCATAAATGGCATGAGATTTGGACAGTTATCTTAATTATATCATGCCAGGATGTTTTGTCCAACTAGCAATCTGGTGAGTAGTGGAAGGTCTTTGAATATTTGGTTGCTTGTGATGTAGAACTTCATTCTCTGAACAGTATTGTAGATGTATTGAAATTGTTTTAATTTAAACTTCCACTTCCTGATTAGATTTAAAAATATTCATTGAAAAGATGAGACAAAGTTCCCATCTGAAAAACACTCCCCTGAGAAACAGAGCTCTCCTCTGTGGTTTGAGGGAGGTGCTCCTGCACTTACAGAGCAGGTGCTGGAGGCCAACTGCATGGAGACAGGTTCCCTGGTGTGCTTAATTGCCTGAGCAGTTTTGCTTGATTTTAGACATTGACCCTTTTAAGTACTTTCAGGAAAATTTGTTTCATAATTATGGTTTATGTAACAGACTTTGACTTCTTATTTAAATGAGAATGTGTAATGTAACTTTTTTCTTTGAAGCTTATAAAACTTTCTTGATTTGCAAAGTGAAAAAAAGAAATGAATAAGATATGTAAATTTAATTAACAATATTGTACCAATAAAAAAATACTATCCCAATAGATTCAAGAGTACGTTTCTATGAAAGTTTATAAAAATTGTATTTCAATAACTGTAACTGTATTTTTTCTTATGTTGGTAATGTGTATAGTTTTATTAGTGCATTGTAATTATACATAATAGTGGGGCTCATTGTGGCATATTCATATTTGCACATAACACAATTTACTCCAATTTGTTCCCCACTACTTTTCTTTTTTAATAATTTTATTTTATTTATTTATTTTTATGTGGTGCTGAGGATCCAACCCAGTGCCTCACACAAGCGAGGCAAGCACTCTACCACTGAGCCACAATCCCAACCCCACCCCAGTACTTTTCTTTTTCTCCCTTCCCTCCCTACCCCAGTAATTTTTTTAAAAAGAAAAAGACTTGCAGAGAAGAATATTATGGATTGACATATTTTAAATTGGTATTTTTTTCACCTATCCTTGCTTTATGTCCCAAGGGATTATTCTCTGATATTCACTATGGAAACCTGATAAATCCCTGCAGCTAAAGCTCTGAAAAGTAGAGGGGCTCCATGACTAAGGACCTCTTGAAAACTTTCTCTCTCAGTTTTGTTCATACTGTCTCCATTATTTTGTCAATTATAAATCAGACTTTCCTATCTCAGAACTACTTCCTAAAAAGTCTTATGCTTATTAGTCTCTGTTCTTTGAAGTTATAGCTTCATTTATCTATTACTTTGTCTTTCAAATTTTGGAGGCAGAAATGGTCCCTGTAATTATACCTCTCTGATGGATCTAAGAAAAGTCGTTGATTTTTCTTTGTTTTCTCTATTCTTAGGATGGCCTTAAAACTTCTAATCTTCTTATATGCTAATCCAGAAAATAGAAGTTGATTACATTTTGAAAAAGATTTTGCTCTAACTATAGTATGGAAGATCGGATTGAAAGAGTCATGATTCAATATAGAAAAACAAAGGAACATTTGAAGTAATTTAGGTGACTGATTATGGCTGGAATTAGATTACAACAGGGAAAATAAATCATATTAAGTCAATATGAAGAATCTTTGAAAGATCAAATCAATAAGACCAGATCATTTCTTGAATATGGATAGAGGGGGAAGAAAAAAAGTACTAAAGTTTTGAACTGAGAATAGCCTCAAATTTGAGCCAAAATGCTATAAAGAATGAAACAATGAAAATTCTACCTACAAACTGTGTTGGGGTTATAAAGAATTTTTGGCCATTCATAAATCTTCAGGAATTTATACAAGTAGCTGGTACAATGATTTCTTCTTACAGCGCTATATGAATTAGCATTAACATTGACTTTACCCAGTAGGTTAACATATTATACAGTATATAATTTCTTTTAAAATTATAATATGGTTTAAGACATTTTCTGAAATTTATGCAAGCAATGGAGAGATTTTACATATTCAGCATAGAAAATATCATTCAAAAATTAATATGTGAGTAGGGTTTTAAAGATAAAAGAAAATATCAGTAATAAGAAATAATTTTTTTGTTTGTCCTTCAGGAATGTCTTTTGTTTCATTTTGAATTTTTCCTCCTTAGTTGAATTCTACCTTGAACTCTAAGAAAATATCTCATGCCTATGTAATTGCTTAAATTTTATGAACCAGCAGTTGTTTAAGTCATAAGGCTTTGTTTTTGTATTGTTGTTTTATAGAAAAAAACTGAGAGATTTTATTATTTTTTTCACTAAAATACTCATTTACATTTGGTAATATTTACTTATTAATACATAATGATAAATTGATTAATAATACTTATTTATAAATATTGAACTAAAATTTCTATAACAGCTAGAGGTATTTATATTAGCCCTAGAATCTTACCCATAGAAAACATACATTTTTTTCTCATTCTTATAGTCTTCTTGTGCTCTGTGGAAAAGGTCTATTTGTGTTGGCAAGAAAGTGACAAACATTTTGTAAGTAACTATTCTCTCCCCTCTGTTAACTCACTGAAATACTTCTAATATCTTAAAATTGAGCATTGATTGAAAGTTCTTTATTATATTTATTTTTAATTACTCAATGGTGGGGAAAATGTCTGCATTTTTCTTTGGATTACATTTGAATATTCAAATTTTTTACTTCATTTTGATGAAATTAATTCAGTTATTAATAAGTATATTGCTAATATATATTACTTCTTTGAAAGCTTGACCAATCTCATTTAAACCACAGGCCTATATGAAAATATCCATATATTTTCACAAAAATTTGTATCTAATCATCTATGTCTTATCTACGTGAGGCTTAAGAAGAACTTGGGTTTTATAACTGTTTTTATTTCAGTTTCAGAATATCCTATTGTGTGAAATATATATTCTGAATGTTCATAAAAATTATGTTAATATGGAAATTACTTTAGCATATATGATGTCAAATTTTTCTACCAAAGTCCTTTATGTGATGTCATTTGTCTTTCTGTGTATTTTAGATTGGAATTCATAATATGATCATCTATAAATTTATAAAAATATTGATCTATATAAGACAAGGCCCCTTTATAAAATTATCCACAGCAAATCTTTTTAGCAATGAGCTTCTGGGCAATAATGAACTTCTGGTCAAATAAATACACTGAGTGGTAAAACATTTTGGCTATGCAAACCCTAATGCTGAGACATCTGATGCCAATTCCCTAAAGAGAACTTAAGCCAGTAAAATCATGTACTGCAAATTAGAATGGGAAACATTATTCTCTTATTCCTAGCTTTTGGATCCAGTTTTTGTTTTGGAATTCATTTCAATAAATTGGTGGTGTGGATTTTGTTGAAGTGAGCTGATTTATGTAGTACTAAAAGATTACAGGTCTTGAAAGGGAATTGTTATTTGGCAGCAGAATAAAAAGTACAAACAGCTCAGCTCTTCTTTATGTCTATTGCCTCACACTTCTAATATAAAGAACAGGAAGCTGTTTTATTCTAAAGTATGACTATTGCATTGGTAGAGACAGTAAAATGTAACTTGTTTTCAACAAAATGAATTTCTATAAAGAATTAATGATTAACATATTATTAAGGGATCATTTTTGTAGGCCATTCGCTCCATTAGAATATTAATTGTCTTATTCTAACAACTATGCAATGGAACATGATTTTCTTTATATAATTAAAGATGGCTCTGAAGGCATACATAGCTTTTATATAGTCTTCAACTTATTTTCATTGAATTATATAACACGATTGCTTTGGAACCAGCTTTGTATATTCTGTTTATATAGAGAATTGGTGAAATCCACATTCCATATGCCTAAAGATGAAATGAAATGTAAAGGCATGGAGATCAAGATTCTGAGTCTTTAGTGTCAAGAGGGTTGCCTGAAGCTTGGCTCTACAATTTAGTAGTACGATTGCACAGGTTATGTTACCAGTATACATGGAAATTAACTCATCTGTAGAATACAACCAGTAGTGGTACTTATATGATTAGTATTGTTATGATATTTAAATAGAGCAGTGCATATAAAGTGTTTAGTGAGTTTCCAGCATGTGGTCAGTGCTATTTAAATGTCAGCTATTAGCTGAGCACAGTGGCACATGCCTGGAATCTCAGTGGCTTGGTAGGCGGAGGCAGGTGGATTGCCAAGTTCAGAGTCACTCTTTGCAACTTACCAAGAACTAAAACATTTATCAAGACCTTATCTCAAAATCCTCATTACCTAAATAAACAAATTAAATAAATGTCATCTATGAATATTGCAGGCTACTTTTCCCTTTAACTAGCAAAGCCCACAGCAATTCATACAAGTTGTGTCAATAATTGTGAAATGTGGGAATGGAAAGACACTCAAAATATGGATCAAGTTATGTAAAATGAGGAGTTAGGCAGTTCTATTTCATTGCTAGTCTTTTTTTGGCAAAACTGGACATCTATAGCATTTTACATTATTAATAAATTTTGAAGAAATATTCTAAGGTACTTAATTCTGTCTCTCTTCACTTCTCTCTCTCTCTCTCTCTCTCTCTCTGTATTTCTCAAACATAAATAAAAGAATTAGAGAAGAAATAATCACAAAGAATCCATCACAAGAAATTAGGAAAGATTTTTTAGAAAATTAATCCAATACAGTAAAGAAGTAAACAATAAAGATAAATACAGAAATCAACAAAAAGTTGAATCAGATGCAAAAGAATGAAGATATAGGGCAATGATCTTATGAAAATAATAAATTAGAAAGCTGCAGGCCCTCATACCTTGAGAAAAAATTTAAAAAACTAGAGACTAGCTTAAATAACTAGTTTTACAAGAGTACAAGAATATATTCAGGGCTTACAGCAAAGAAATTCAATGAAGAAAAAGCCACAATTGAAATGATAAGTGTTATGGTTTGGATCTGGAATGTCTCCCAAAAACTCATGTGTTGATGGTAAGGTAGTCATGTCCAGAAGTGGGGATTTTAGGAAATTATTGGATCATGAGAGCCCTAACCTAATGAGAAAATTAATCCATTAGAAGGATTGATAATTTGAGTGGACTGTTAGATGGTAACTGTAAACAGGTGGGGTACGGCAATAGGAAATAGAACACTGGGGCCACAGGCTTTGAGAGAATATCTTGTCTATTTTTTCCTCTCCTTCCTTTTTGCTCCTTTTGATCTCTTTCTTTCTCCTCTTTCTCTGCCTCCCTGCTGCCATGACCTGAGCAACTTTCATGCACCACATACTTCTGCCATTACATTCTGTCTCATCTTGAAATGGTGACCCCCTCCTAGGATGTTTCCTTTCCCTTTTTATCTCTGTTAACAGCTAAAGTCTGCAAGTTTATGCTTCTGTAAACTTGCTAACTCAACAGATTTTGCAAGAACCAGAGCTGCCTAGTGAAAAGGAAAGAAATTTGGACTACTTGCATGGGAAAGTCTTAAAACCCAGAACTCTGTACTGTATAAAAGATATTGAGAAGAAAGAACTGTGCTCAACCTTTGGAGAAGACTCTACTGAGCCTGCACTGGTGTTGAATATACCTTGCTGTTCTGCATATCCAAGTGCTGTTTGTCTCTTTCCATCACTGTGGGGAGCCATCCTTATTTAGCAGAACCAGACTAGGTTGAGCCATGCAGAGACCTGGCTTCTAGGAACTGCCAAGAAGCATGTGGGGCTGCGTGGGAGTGGTTCCCTGTCTCCTTCTGGAATATTCTCCTTAGGAGAATGACTCCCCTAACTCCACCCTAGCCTGTCCATCACAGAAGAAGATCCTCCTGGTCCTTGCTCCCTTTACCTGTATATTATAAGTAAAAGAGAGTTGGGCAAGTTCTTGTAAGAGACCAGAGCTGGTATGGCCAGACTGGTCATGCCACCTCTCATTTAAAAAGAGTATTGGCTCTTGTGTGTTTATTAAGTAGATAGGTTTTTTGGGTAATTGAGTGATATGCAGCTAACATCCTCCTCTGGCAGATAACCCTTTTCTCATCCATGCAGAATGTGGCAGAGAGGAACATATAGAATACAGAAAATTGTAATCAACTCAGGCCCAGTACAATGAAGCTGGCTGACCATGGACTGAAGTCTCTGAAACTGAAAGCCAAAATAAAATTTCCTTCTTTAAGTTGTCATTGTCCATATGTTATATTATGTCCAATGACGAAAAACTGAATAACACAGTAGGCAATTTTAAGGCATTTTTACTAGTCTTAAAGCCTCACCTTCTCTCTTGCTCAGAATAGTCTTTTCTTGGAAGAGATGGCAATCTAGCTCCCAGTTAACTCCTTTGAATGAAACCAGACCAGCAAATGGACCAGACCTTATTTGAAACATTCAAACAAATCTAGGAGTTGCCTAAAGAACTTGTCTATCTTTCACCTAAGTTGAATTTCAGGTGAGAGTATATATCTCAGAACTCAAGCCTGTAAAATTGGTAGGAAATGGAATGACAAGTAAAAGCTGCATATGAACTGCAGACCTGCAGAAAATCAAAGCAAGTAATCATGGGTAGAGAAATGCAGTAAATCATCCATTATCTCAATAAGATGCTAGAGTAAAATACTTAAGTAATTGATACTTTCAAAAGCTGCCATATAGGGGCATTAACAATATAGCAAAATGGAAGTTTCCATCAGAATGCTCCCCAAAGATATACTAATTTTGGCAAGTGTCCACAAATGGAAGCTACTTTTTGAGTGTCTCAGAGCCCAACTGAGAGAGTTTCTGGCATCCCCATGTAGCAAAAACTCCAGAGAAGATTGATTTAACAAAAAAGTTTCACTTTATTTATACACCCCTCCCACAATGGGCAGAGTCTGATGCTGAGAGAAGCTCCCTTGGTGTGCACTTTCTCCTATGGGAGAGAATGAGAGCAAAGCGAGCTTCTAGCTTTCCAAACACTGTGATATGCTGTCTATAAGGTCTATTATTTTACTTCACCAATAACACTGAGAAGATTGGTAGGGATGAATCATAATGGGAAGGTAAGAATAAGGAGAAAAGGTTGGAACTCAAGTCATCTTTGATGTCATCTGGACATATGCCTTCAGGTTGTGCTAACAAGCTCATGAACTCCACAAAGATACATGCCAATGAACCCTGCCTGTGAATTCCTCAATTTTCATGTATATCTAAATAGAATAAAAAGAAAAGAAAAGAAAATGAAGGCAAGTTTGAAAAGCAAACACAATTACAAAAAATAAATATTCATACACCTCATCCATTGCCATACTGGTGGACAATATATCTGAATAAATTTGGTAGAACAAAAAAAAAAGTGGTTATCGATGAATTACTTAACAAAGTACCTGAAATAATTATCTTAAAGTTGTTCAGTAAGTTTCAAGAAAAGGTGGCACAAGCCTGTAATCTGAACAACTTGAGAGCCTGAGGCAGGAAGGTCCCAAGTTCAAAGCCAGCCTTAGCAAAAGTGAGGCACGAAGCAAATCAGTGAGACCCTGTCTCTAAATGACATACAAAATATGGCTGGGGATGTGGTTCAGTGGTTGAGTGACCCTGAGTTCAATCCCTAGTACATCCCCAAAAAAAGTTTCAAGAGAAGAACAATTGACAAACTCAACAATATCAGGAAAAAATAGGCAAATAAAAATGAGAAAATCAACAAAGACATATAAACATATAAAATAACCAAATGGAAATCCTGCAGTTGTAGTATACAACAATCAAATTTAAAAATTCAATAGATAATGTCAACAACAAAATCAAACAAACAGAAAAAAAATAATCAGTAAACTCAAGTGCAAGTTATTTGAAATCATCTAGTCAGAGGAACAACAACAACAAAGAATAAAAAAATCAGTTTTCACAGAAATAGTAAAGACAATCCTAAATTCATAGAGAACTATGAAAGAACCTGAATAGCCAAAGCATTCTAGAACAGGAAGAACAAAGCTGGAGACATAACATATCCTGGTTTCCAAATGCCTTACAGAAGTATAATGATCAAAGATAATGACACAGACACAAGTACAGATGAAACAATTAAACAGAATATATAGCCAACAAACAACTGACACATATTCAATCAACTAATTTGCAACAAGAATGCCACTAAGCTGGGTGTGGTGGTGCATGCCTGTAATCCCAGCACTTGGGAGGCTGAGGCAGGAGGATCAAGAATTCAAAGCCAGCCTCAGCAACTTAGCGAGGCCCTAAGCAACTCAGTGAGACCCTGTGTCTAAACAAAATACAAAATAGGGCTGGGGATGTGGTTCAGTGGCGGAGTGCCCCTGGGTTCAATCCCCGGTTCCAACAAAAAAAAAAAAAAAAAAAAATGCCACTAATACATAATGAGGAAAGAATAGTCTCTTCACTAACTGACATTGAAAAAATGGGTATCTACATATAAAATAAAAAAAATTGAGTCCTTATCTTAAAACATACACAAAAAAGCAATTCAAAATGAATTAAAAACTTAGACTTTTTGCAATGAATAGTATGAATCAACATCATGCACAACCATAGAAATGAAAGGTTGTACCCCTTTTGTATACAATGAATAAAAATGCAGTCTGTAAAAATAAAAAAGAAAATTTAAAAAAATATAAAAAAACCCCTTAGACTTAAGACCTGACCTGAAAACCTCAAATACTGAAATGAAAACAATGGAGAAAATATCTGATAATTTGTCTTGGCAATGATATTTTGAATATTACACCAAAAGTACAGGCAAAAAATTAAAAAAGAGATGGGATCATACTAAAATAAAAAACTTCAACACAGCAAAATAAAAAATGTAATGACAACATAAATAATAGAAAATATCTACAAACTGCATAACTTTCTTATCAACTTATCCCATTTCCCTAACACATCTGGACTGTGGAGGGTACATATATTTTTGTGGTTTTCTCTTGGTCAGGTATTCACTTCATTGCTGCTGCTCTTAAGTAATTTCTATTTCTCGCAAAGGTATTTTGATCTATGTATTACATTTAATGTTTACTGGGGCAGTGAAGGTCTGGACATTTATTGTTTACCATTTTGCTGTATTACTACCAATTTCTTTTTGGTCTTTAAATCACTAATGTGGGCAAAATATCATTTGTATTTATATTGAGTATAACCTTGTACACCCATTCTTGCTGGTGGTGCTACATACGTTCCCCACCCAGGACATCAGCCCAGAGTGCTCCCGTGGGTCCTCCATGAGGGCCACAGGCAGAGCCCAGAGGCAAGAGTCTTCAGCATGGGAAGTGGGCACTGAGGAGAGGACACTTGGGTCATCCTCTCCGGGGGACCCAGCTCAGAGGCTTGCTTTCTGTTCAGCCAAGTCCCATAAGAGTTCCAGGTCCGGGGAGGTGGAAACAGAGACAGATGTCAGACTAAGCCCAGCCCAAAGAGGTGAGAGTTCCCCACCTGGGACATCCACCCAGAGTGCTCCCATGGGTCCTCTGAGGGGGCAGCAGGCACAGTGTAGAAGCAGGAGCCTTCAGCATGAGGGAAGCGAGCACAGAGCGCACACTTGAGGCTCCCACACTGGGAGGCGGAGCCCAGAGGCCAAGTCTTAATCCAGCCTGGCCCGGCCCGTGGTCTAGTGCTACTGAAGACAAGGAGGTAAGAAATTGGAAACCTGCAGGGATGCCATTTGTTTTAAGGGGCAAAGCTGCTATACCTCAGATTCTCACAGACAGAAGGGAAGATACCTGAACAACATGAGAAGACAGGGGAATAAAGTGTCTCAAACAAACCTAGATACTGCATCAACAGAATCCAGTGATAACATGGTAGAAGAAATGTCAGAAAGGGAGTTCAGAATGTACATAATTAAAATAATCAGAGAAGCAAAGGATGAGATGAAAGAGAAAATGCAGGAAATGAATGATCACAGCATTCAACAGTTAAAAGAACAGATGCAGAAAGCAGAACATTTTAATAAAAAGAAAGAGATGTTGAAAACAAACCAAACAGAAATCCTTGAAATGAAGGAAACAATAAACCAAATTAAAAACTCAATAGACAGCATAAGCAGCAGGCTAGATCACCTGCAGGATAGAACATCAGACATTGAAGACAAAATATTTAATCTTGAAAACAAAGCTGACCAAACAGAGAAGATGGTAAGAATTCATGAACAAAGCCTACAAGAATTATGGAATATCATGAAAAGACCAAATTTAAGAATTATTGGGATTGAGGAAGGCGCAGAGATACAAACCAAAGGAATGAATAATCTATTCAATGAAATAATGTCAGAAAATATCCCACATCTGAAGAATGAAATGGAAACTCAAATACAAGAGGCTTACAGGACACCAAATGTACAAAACTACAACAGGTCAACACCAAGACACATTATAATGAAAGTACCTAACATACAAAATAAAGATAGAATTTTAAAGGCTGTAAGAGAGTAAAATCAGATTACATTCAGGGGGAAACCAATATGGTTATATCAGCAGATTTCTCAACCCACAACCTAAAAGCAGGAAGGGCCTGGAACAACATATTTCAAGCTCTGAAAGACAATGGATGCCAACCAAGAATCTTATACCCAGCAAAACTCACCTTCAGATTTGAAGATGAAATAAAATCCTTCCATGATAAACAAAAACTAAAGGAATTTGCAAATAGTAAGCCAGCACTACAGAGCATTCTCAGCAAAATATTCCATGAGGAAGAAATGAAGATCAACAATGTAAACCAGCATAGGGAGGAACTACCCTAAAGGAATAGCCAGATAAAGGAGAAACCAAGTCAAGTTAAAAACCAAAAATAAGCCATAATGATTGGGAATACAAATCATATCTCAATAATAACCCTGAACATTAATGGCCTGAACTCATCAATCAAAAGACATAGACTGGAAGATTGGATGAAAAAGAAAGACCCAACAATATGCTGCGTCCAAGAGATGCATCTCATAGAAATAGATACCCACAGACTAAAGGTAAAAGGGTGGGGAAAAACATGCCACACACAGGGACTCAGTCAAAAAGCAGGGGTTTCCACTCTGATATCAGATAAAGTGGACTTCAAGCCAAAATTAGTTAGACGGGACAATGAAGGACATTCCATTCTCCTTAAGAGACGCTTAAATCAGCAAGACATAACAATCATAAATATTTACGCCCCTCAAAATGGCGCATCCATGTATGTCAATCAAGTCATTCTCAACTCCAGGAGACAAATAGACCACAACACAATAATACTGGGTGACATTAACACACCCCTCTCACCATTGGACAGATCTTCCAAGCAAAAACTGAACAAAGAAACTATAGAACTCAATAACACAATCACTAATTTAGACTTAACAGACATATAGAGAATATTTCATCCATCAAGAAGTGAATATACTTTCTTCTCAGCAACACATGGATCCATTTCTAAAATAGACCATATGTTATGCCACAAAGCTACTTTTAGAAAATACAAAAACAAAGAGATACTACCTTGTATTCTATCAGGCCATCATGGAATGAAATTAGAAATCATGAAATTAGAAATCAAGGATAAAATAAAAAAGAGAAACTACTCCAACACCTGAGATTAAATAATATGTTGGTGAATGATACATGGATAACAGAAGACATCAGGGGGGAAATAAAAAAATTCTTAGAGAACAATGAGAACAAAGATACAACATATCAAAATCTCTGGGATACTATGAAAGCAGTGCTAAGAGGAAAATTCATTGCATGGAGCGCATTCAATTAAAGAATGAAAAGTAAACAAATAAATGACCTCACATTACAACTTAAAGCCCTAGAAAAAGAACAGTACATCACCAAAAGTAGTAGAAAACAGGAAATAATTAAAATCAGAGCTGAAATCAATGAAATTGAAACAAAACAAACATTTCAAAAAATTGACAAACAAAAAGCTGTTTCTTTGAAAAAATAAACAAAATTGATAAACCCTTAGCCACACTAAAGAAGAGAAGGAGAGAGAAAACTCAAATTACTAAAATTCATGATGAAAAAGGAAATATCACAACATTAATGCAATACAAAACATAATTAGAAGCTATTTTGAAAATTTATACTCCAACAGAAAAGAAAACCTGAAAGACATCAACAGGTTCCTAGAGGCATATGAGCCATCCAAACTGAATCTGGACGACATACACAACTTAAATAGATCAATTTCAAGCAATGAAATAGAAGACGTCATCAAAAGCCTACCAACAAAGAAAAGTCCAGGACCAGATGGATTCACAGCTGAGTTCTACAAGACCTTCAAAGAAGAGCTCATTCCAGTACTCCTCAAAGTATTTCATGAAATAGAGGAGGAGGGAACCCTTCCAAAGTCATTCTATGAAGCCAATATCACCCTGATACCAAAACCAGACAAAGACACATCAAGAAAAGAAAATTTCAGACCAATATCTCTAATGAACATAGATGCAACAATTTTAACAAAATTTTAACTAATCTCATACAAAAGCATATTAAAAAGATAGTAGACTATGATCAAGTGGGTTTCATCCCAGGGATGCAAGGTTGGTTCAACCTTGCATTGCAACCTCAATTGGTGCAACCTCAATTGATCCAGAAATCAATAAATGTAATTCACCACATCAACAGACTTAAAGTCAAGAACCACATGATTATTTCAATAGATGCAGAAAAAGCATTTGATAAAATACAGCACCCCTTCATGCTCAAAACTCTAGAAAAACTAGGGATAGTAGGAAGGTTCCTTAACATCGTGAAGGCTATCTATGCTAAGCCCACAGCTAATATGACTCTAAATGGAGAAAAATTGAAAGCATTCCCCCTGAGAACTGGAACAAGGCAGGGATGCCCTCCTTCTCCACTTCTATTCAACATTGTCCTTGAAAGTCTAGCCAGAGCAATTAGACAGACCAAAGAAATTAGAGGGATACAAATAGGAAAAGAAGAGCTCAAACTATCCCTATTTGCTGATGACATGATTCTCTATTTAGGAGAGCCTAAAATTTCTACCAGAAACTTCTGGAACTCATAAATGAATTCAGTAAAGTAGCAGGATATAAAATTAATGCTCATAAATCTAATGCATTTTTATTCATAAGTGATGCATTCTCTGAGAGAGAAATTAAGAAAACTACCCCACTCACAATAGCCTCAAAAAAGTAAAATACTTGGGAATCAATCTAACAAAAGAGGTGAAAGACCTGTACAATGAGAACTACAGAACACTAAAGAAAGAAATTACAGAAAATCTGAGAAGATGGAAAGATCTCCCATGTTCTTGGATAGGCGGAATTAATATTGTAAAAATGGCCACACTACCAAAAGTGCTATACAAATTCAATGCAATTCCAATTAAAATCCCAATGATGGACCTCATAGAAATAGAGCAAGCAATCATGAAATTCATTTGGAGGAATAAGAGACCCAGAATTGCTAAAGCAATTCTTAGCAAGAAGAGCAAAGCAGGGGTATCAAAATACCGGACCTTCAACTATATTACAGAGCAATAGTAACAAAAACAGCATGGTATTGGCACCAAAATAAGCAGGTAGATCAATGGTACAGAATAGAGGATTCAGAGACAAACCCACATAAATACAGGTATCTCATACTTGACAAAGAAGCCAAAAACATACAATGGAGAAAAGATAGCCTCTTCAACAAATGATGCTGGAAAACTGGAAATCCATATGCAGCAAAATGAAATTTATCCCATATCTCTCACCATGCACAAAACTCAACTGAAAATGGATCAAGGACCTAGGAATTATACCAGAGAACCTGCACCTAATAGAAGAGGAAATAGGTTCAAATCTTCATCATGTTGGCCTAGTACCAGATTTCCTTAGCATGACTCCAAAAGTGCAGGAAATAAAAGCATGAATCAATGATTGGGATAGAGTCAAACTAAAAAGTCTTTTCTCAGCAATGGAAACAATCAACAATGTGAAGAGAGAGCCTTCAGAGTGGGAGAAAAACTTTGCCACACACACTTCAGATAGAGCACTAATCTACAGAATCTGCAAAGTACTCAAAAATCTTTACACCAAGAATACTAATAACCCAATCAATAAATGGGCCAAGGAAATGAACAGACACTTTATAGAAGAAGATCTACAAGCAATCAACAGATTTATGAAAAAATGTTCAACATCTCTAGTTATAAGAAAAATGCAAATCAAAACCACCTTAAGATTTCATCTTACCCCAATTAGAATGTCTTTTATTAAGAATACAGTCAACAACTGTTGTTGGCGAGGATGTGGGGACAATGGTACACTCATACATTGCTGGTGGGACTGCAAGTTGGTGCAGCCACTCTGGAAAGTGTTTTGGAGGTTCCTTAGAAAACTTGGAATGGATCCACCATTTGACCCAGCTACCCCAAAGGAGTATACCCAAAGGACTTAACATCACATTTCTACAGTGATGCAGCCACATCAATGTTCATTGCTGTTCAATTCACAATAGCTAGATTGTGGAACCAACCTAGATGCCCTTCAATGGATGAATGGATAAAGAAACCGTGGTATATATACACAATGGAATATTACTCAGCCATAAAGGGGAATAGAATTATGGCACTTGCAGGTAAATGGATGATGTTGGAGACTGTCATGCTAAGTGAGATTAGCCAATCCCCAAAATCCAAAGGCTGAATGATCTCTCTGATAAATCAATGAGGTTGCATAATGTGGGGTGGAAGGGAGTCAAGAATGGAGTAAGGATAGATAGCATAGAGGGAAGGGAAGGGTGGGGTCAGGGTGTGGGTGTAAGAATAATAGCAGATTGAGACAGACATCATTGCCCTATGTACATGTATGATTGCACAGATGGTGTGACTCTACTTTGTATACAACCAGAGACACAACAGCTGTACTCCATTTGTGTTCAATGGATTAAAACAAATAAATTAAAAGTACAACAAAATAAAATAAAGAATATTAAGATCATTACTGTCATCATGTCATATTTCCATCATTAGTAACATAATTGTTGCTTTTTTATTAATTGTCCATAATGTGCCAGGTTCTATTTCAGTTCTTTTACATACATTATCTCAGTTAAGGCACATAATTCACCAATTGTGAATTACCATATTGTTTGCATTAAAGATGTGAAAGAACTAATATTCAAAACTCTCAGATTAAGTAGCAGAATTGGGATTGAAACTTACGCTCATACTATATCTCTATATTTATATTTGAAGTAATAACTATGAAGTTTTAAGTGACTGTTTCACATATAGGTAAGGCAATCTAGAGCATTTCCAAATATGAAAGCCTAATTCAGGAAAAACTTGCATCTCCATATATATTAGGACACACATATCTGCCTAGACTGTTAAGAGAAATTAATGCCACTGTACTAAATGTAATGATTTCAAAAGTTCCCCGAAACATTAATAGCTCATTCCAAACATGCTTACTTTCTTTTATACACTCTCTATGCATCATCTGGATCTGTGAAATTTTTTTGAATGTATGAAAGAGCAGAAGATTACAACATTTAGTCATAAATAAAAAGAAAAAAGATCATCTTAAAGATGACACCTTGCTTAATTTAAGTCTAAAGGTAGAAATTTAGCTTATACCATATTCCATCCATATTCTTTGTCTCAAACAAACTATGTAATACAGATAAACACCAAAACTCTTTTTCATATTTTAAATAGTACTTAAGAAAACAAGTGCTTAGCAGTGGGTGATAAATGGAAAGCACTATTAAAAGCAGTTTTCTTTCCTTCCTTCCTCCCTCCCTCCCTCCCTCCCTCCCTCCTTCCCTCCCTTCTTTCCTTCCTTCCTTCCTTCCTTCCTTCCTTCCTTCCTTCCTTCTTTCATTGGT
Organism: Glaucomys volans; assembly: GCA_020662805.1. Taxonomy (NCBI): domain Eukaryota; kingdom Metazoa; phylum Chordata; class Mammalia; order Rodentia; family Sciuridae; genus Glaucomys; species Glaucomys volans. Next base: position 120,457 of record JAJEJO010004358.1, read on the forward strand.
CTATTCATTTATTGAGGCTAAAAATCCCATAACGAACATATTCTCACTTAGCTGGTATTTTGCAATATCATTGTTTCTAAATTCATTATTTCTTGAGTGTTTAGGCTCATATCTGCTTTGTTTTTTGTTTTTTTTTTTGTTTTTTTGTATTGGGGATTGAACTCGGGGTGCTTTACCACTGAACTACAGCCCTTGTATTTGTTGTTGTTGCTGTTTTGGAGACAGGGTCTCTCTAAATTGCTGAGGCTGACTTTGAACTTGTCATCCACTTGACTGAGCCTGCTGAGCTGCTGGAAGTACAGATGTGCATCACCAGATCTGGCTTAAGTTCATTTTTCTAATAATCTGGACTTACCAGTCTTTTAACATTATATTATCAATTCATAATGCATATAACATAAATGAAAACCTCCACAGGTGTTCTAGGAAATTACATTATTATATATATACTATATATATATATATATAGTAATGGCTATAGATAGATAGATTAATATGTTACCAAATACTACTGATATAGTAAGCTAATATTCACTATGTACTATAAGTGAAGCAGTGTGAGAAAGACAGAGGTCAAGTATGAATTTTGATATCAAGGAATTAAGAAGAGTTGGAGACATGAGGCATAAAAATATCTACCATATAAGGGGGAAAGAAATCATGACTCCATTTTGGTTAGCAATAAGGAGGAATATAAATCAAATATAAAATAATCCAGTAAATTTTTCATGAGGATTATGAACTCATGAGAGTGACATCTTATTGAAACATGATTTTCAAACTTGAATGTACATTAGAACAACTTGCTACTATTTATAAGTTAAGAAATTAACATTCTCAGATCTTAAGATGGGATTCTTTCTGATTTTATTTGTGACAAGTGTTAGGAATCTGCATGTTGAAATAAATCCCAGGCAATTATAGGAAAAGTGATCCATTTCGAGAAACAAGTTCAGAAACACATTACATCATCACAAGATTGCCAATAGTAATGTGTGAATAGTGAATACTAATCCTGAAACTGGATTTACTTCATTTAACCCTCAAAGCAATTCTATAGGACAAGGACCATTACTACTCCACTTTATAAATAAGACAAAGAGGAACCAGAATTTAATCAGGAAGCAGTGTAGCTGGTCTTTAAATACATGCATTCCTATAGTAGAGCACAATCTTTTAATCCTTTCCATCACTGCTTTCTTCACTACCATCTTTTCAACCCTTTCAAAATACTGGTTACAGGATGCACTATAACAATTTTGTTATAATTGAAATGGGCTGGATGATATTTCATGTTTGGAAAAAATGAACAACTTGATTTGGGTGTACAGACTGTATTACACACCTCCTGATTGCATCGTTTTATTGGATTATCTTTTTGACTAAATTTAGTAATCCCATCCAAATATTAGACTTATTATCAGTTATTCCTGTGTTACTACATAGACAGAATTTCAAACCACTTCTGCTCACACTTCTGTCACTTTGGTTTCTGTCAGAAGCTCAGCTGAGCTAAGGAAAAGAATGGAACTATTAGAGTTCATGGAACTGATTAAAGCAACTAGACAAAAATAAAAAAGAGTTAAGTTTTAATAATCTACAGTAATTATATATGCAAAACTCTAATATCTGAGAAAGCACAGACGCCCTTTAATTTCCCCTATGGAATTGTGTGCCAGTCAATTGTCAAGTGTATCAATTCAGACAAGGTTGTTATGTCACTGTTGAGGGAACTATGACAAAAAAAAAGACTTTGGAAGTTGTTTGGGTCTTTGGGTGGCAGGGTATGGTAGTGGTGAGGGTGATAGCAGGGCCTGGAACAGACTGAGTCAGAGTGAGAAAAAGTATTTTCAAGGTCTCCACTCACTTTCCATAAAAAGCCCTCTACAGAGGTTCAAGAGAAGGACGTCGGCCCTAGCTTCAAATACAGGGGACTGAAGGCATCAAGGCTAGAAATATATGTGAAAAAGCATTACCTTTGCTATCACTACTTCGAGATACTCTCATGCACTGGCTGTGCACCAAGTCTGGTGTAAGGAGGGCATCCCTCTCAGGAGAGGACTTACAGTTGAAGCATTTGCAATTGCCTGAGTTCAGAGAAATTATACATAAGTCTTTATTTAGGACCTAAGTACCTCAGTTTGGGCCCTTTTGTACTTTTGGTGTACGATATATTACTGGCAAGTTTTAAAGTTGCTTAGAAAATGTTTCATATACTATAACTTCTGTTAGTAAATTGTATGGATCTAGGAAAATTTATTTGTTATCTAGAGCTTATGATAATCCATGGAAAATGCTCCCAACTGGCTGTGAAATGAGTCTTTTTGCATTTTCATTTATTATTAGATTCTTCTAAAAGGAATTGTTTGTATTGAAATATAAATTAACAGTATCAATTTCCTTATAAAATTCAAACAATAATTTCTGATGAGTAGGTGAGATGATGCAAAAGAGTAGTCATGCTATATTTATGGTTTAGCTGTTTGCATGTTGGTAAAATACTGTTCATTGAGAATTCTAAAAACAAAGATAAAATCAGCTTCTCTTTATTCTATGTGCTGTAGTTAAAACATTTTCTACTATCTCTCTCTCTCTCTCTTGGTCTCTCTCTCTTCTTTTAAACATGGATTAAACAGGGGTGCTTAACCATTGAACCACATTGAGCCACATCTTCAACTCTTTTATATTTTATTTTGAGACAATATCTCACTATGTTGCTAAGGCTGGCTTTGAAATCACAATATTCCTGCCTTAGCCTCTTTAGCCACTGGAATTATAGGCGTGTGCCACTGCGACTGACACTACTTCTTAAAGAGGAGATGTCATTGTCATCTACATCATTCACTCTCTATCTTCTTTGAGCAATTGCTATATAGTTTATACCACACATTAACAGGTGTATTTGACTATGGGGTAAATTGGAAATGTAAGTATCAAGGCGATACATCTTTCAAACAGAGCTGACAATTGTGTAGTGCAAATTGTTTGGTCAAAGTAATAAAAATGACAAACCAAAGAGATGACAAACATATTAAAACAGATGGAAGATATAAATAGCATCTATCTTATTTGCAGTAATCCAAAGCACAATATAACAATATAAGATAATATATATGTGTGTGTGTATATGTATATATATATATATATATATATTAGCAGTACATTGGGCAGAAAAAATAATGTTGTCCTTTTAAGTTGATATCTTATAATAGTGCAGCAAGCCACTCTTTCTAACCCCGTTGCCATTCCTTTATGTGTTGCTCCTCCTTCCACCAAATATTTAATATTTATTTTTCATGAAATTTGATCCTTGGGAATTAATTACCTCTGTTAAACATGCTATCCCTCATTCCATGAGTGATCTCATCTACTTCCATATTAACTAATGGCTCAAAAAATCATATTCTCCTTACCAACCTTTCTTTAGTGTGAAAATATTTGTATTCAAACGACTTTTAGGCTTTTCACCTGGCATTTCAACGAACACTCCAAGGTCCGTGTCTCAAACTGAATTATAATTTTTTTCTCATTGTCTACTCCCACTTACTTCTGTATATTTTATGTCATTGGTTGAAAGATTGCTAACTTATTAGCAAAAGCATAAATATGGTAGGAATTTTTACTCTGCTTTCTCCCTACCCTTACCCATTGGATCAATTATATTAAATTCTTTCAATTTTATTATCTATACATTTCTAGAGTGTAATACATTTCTCTTTCTTTGTTGCCACAACCTTTGTTGACTAAATCTTGGGAATACCCTACTTAAATCAATGTAATAGGTTTAGCTAGTTATCCTGCTTCCCATATTTCCCTACTTATATTCAGTATAGTTATCCTAAACGAAAAGTCTGCATGTGTTATTCTAGTTTGGATTTTCATAGGATCAGACCCTGACAGAATTATTTTCATGCAAGCAGTTTTTTTGGAAGGAGAGTGATTGGAGACAGGGAAAGGAAAGGCAACAATATGTAGTACTTTATTAAGCTAGATAGGGTAGATAAAACTGATCAGGGTTCTTTCAAAAATGTGTTGAATAAACACGTCATAGTTATTCTTTTGAAGAGGACAGGTGGATTTGTACAATAAGTTATATCTTTTATTGGTTAAGCACTGTCAGGGTGGTGTTAATTACCAGGCACCTCTACTGTCTACAGAATAGAAGGCAGATGCCTTCTCAGGCTGCAGATTAGCCTGCTGATGAAAAGATAAAAAAAATTTCCATCTAGAAATCTCTGAAGCATTGAGGCCAGAAGTATGGATGGGATGTCGATAGTGTGAAAATGTCTATAAATATAATACATATGTAATATCCTGCTGTATTCCTCTACTCTAAAGATCTTCCTTTCACTTGTTTGTCTATTTAATTTTATTGGTGCTTTCTATGTATACATACAAATGGAATTCCCTGTGGTATATTTATATATGCACATAGCAGGATTTTGTTAAATCTATTCCACTTTTCTTCCCATTTTTTTATCATTTCTCCCTCCTGAAAGTGGAAGAGAACCAGAAGGACATCAGAAAATTGTCAGTGCTGGGAGAAAGTGACTTCTTCCAGCCTTAACTGACCTAGTCCCACCCATGATCACAACTGGTGAGTGAAATGGTGTTGTTTGAATACTGTTGAATCCTTGCATCTGACATAGTCAACAGAGGAAATCAATACCCACCACTCACAATCTGGGGCTATGTAAACTACAGCCCAAGTAAACCACCTGAGTCCCTTCTTTACAGTACCCCAGGTAGCAGGGTCAACCATGGGAATACTTCTGCTCCACAGAATACCCATAGAAAACCCACAACCAGAGTTTCTGCACTCTCATAGCTACCAAGAACTTTACCACCACAAAAAGGATCATGTGGATGGCAGCAAGTACACAGTATCCCCAGCAATTGCAAGGTTACTCCAGAGCCCACATTCTGAACTCCTGCACACAAGAGAAACAACCAAGCCACAACAATGCACCCTATGAGCAGTCAGCTCCAAGCTCCTGAGCTGACAAACCAGAATTGGCTGGTGGCAGGTTCATAGTAACTAGGGAATTGTCTCCTGTGCCCCTGAAATTCTGGAGAGATCCACAGTTGAAGACTGATGGACATCTGCTAAATGTCCAAACTCCAATGAAATACAAACCAAGATTTAACAAGAATTTACATCACCTTGACAAGGTTTACCAAAAATAACCCTAACATCAAATTTGATGATATAAATAACTCTTTAACTTGAATGATAATTGTTACCCCAATAGCCAACATTGTACCTTGAACAAATTTGAATGTATTTCATCCAGTAGTTTAAAGCTTTAATTGGAAAAATCTTCCTAAATTTGTTTTCCTAGCTCTAGTTTTACTAGTTTTACTCTTCTTACTTGCTACTCATCCTCTTGCATTATCTGCTATTATTTCAAATATCCACCATCAATCTATTTCTCCTTTCTACCTTGGTACTAATTATTTGTACCTTCTCTCTCCTTCTTTCTTTCTGTCTCTATTTCACTCTCCTTTATGCTCAATCTTTCTTCTTCTCCCATTTTAGCCCTCAATTAAAGTTATCATAATTTTACTAAATTTAATAACTGATTTTGTACCTATTTGAGAACTTTATTATAAGTTCATATTTATTTGAAAAATCTATGGAGAACAATAGAAGCAAGATTTTATTTCCAATAAAGTAGAACAGTATGAGACTTGGCTTTGAAGTGATTATAGTAAATAGGGTTCTTAAAGTGGTGCTGACATTGGAATCAGCAGAGGTCACACATTGACTAAAAATATTTCGGGTATGTGGATGCTAACATCTGAAGAATGAAATGGAAAATCAAATACAAGAGGCTTACAGGGTACCAAATGTACAAAACTACAACAGATCAACACAAAGGCACGTTAAAATGAAAGTACTTAACATACAAAATAAAGATAGAATTTTAATGGGTATGAGAGAAAAGCAACAGATTACATTCAGGGGAAAACCAATATGGTTATCAGCAGATTTCTCAACACAGACCTTAAAAGCAAGAAGGGCCTGGAACAGCATATTTCAAGATATGAAAGACAATGGATGCCAACCAAGAATTTTATGCCCAGCAAAACTTACCTTCAGATTTGAAGATGAAATAAAATCCTTCCTTGATAAATAAAAGCTAAAATAATTTACAAATAGAAATCTAGCACTACAGAACATTTTAAGAAAAATATTCCATGAGGAAGAAATGAAGATCAACAATGTAAGTCAGTTTAGGGAGGAACTTCCCTAAAAGAATAACCAAATAAAGGAGAAACCAAGTCAAGTTCAAAATCAAAAATAAGCCATAATGATTGGGGTCACAAATCATATCTCAATAATAACCCTAGGGCTGGGGATATAGCTCAGTTGGTAGAGTGCTTGCCTTGCGAGTACAAGGCCCTGGGTTCAATCCCCAGCACCACAAAAAAAATAATAATAATAATAACCCTGAATGTTAATGGCCTGAACTCATCAATCAAAAGACATAGACTGGCAGATTGGATTAAAAAGAAAGACCCAACAATATGCTGCGTCCAAGAGATGCATCTCATAGAAATAGATACCCACAGACTAAAGGTAAAAGGGTGGGGAAAAACATACCATGCACATGGATTCAGTCAAAAAGCAGGGATTTCCATCCTGATATCAGATAAAGTGGACTTCAAGCCAAAATTAGTTAGACGGGACAATGAAGGACATTCCATTCTCCTTAAGAGACGCTTAAATCAGCAAGACATAACAATCATAAATATTTACGCCCCTCAAAATGGCGCATCCATGTATGTCAATCAAGTCATTCTCAACTCCAGGAGACAAATAGACCACAACACAATAATACTGGGTGACATTAACACACCCCTCTCACCATTGGACAGATCTTCCAAGCAAAAACTGAACAAAGAAACTATAGAACTCAATAACACAATCGCTAATTTAGACTTAACAGACATATATAGAATATTTCATCCCTTAAGAAGTGAATATACTTTCTTCTCAGCAACACATGGATCCTTTTCTAAAATGGACCATATGTTACGCCACAAAGCTACTCTTAGCAAATACAAAAACATAGAGATACTACATTGTATTCTATCAGACCATAATGGAATGAAATTAGAAATCAATAATAAAATAAAAAGCCGAAAGTACTCCAACACCTGGCGATTAAATAATGTGCTCTTGAATGATGCAAGGATAACAGAAGACATTAGGGGGGAAATAAAAAACTTCATAGAGGTCAACAAGAACAAAGATACAACATCTATCTTTAGATCTAAAGATAGAACAGAGATCAAAATCTCTGGGATACTATGAAAGCAGTGCTAAGAGGAAAATTCATTGCATGGAGCACATTCAATAAAACAATGAAATGTCAACAAATAAATGACCTCACATTACAGCTCAATGCCTTAGAAAAAGAGGAGCAGTTTACCCTAAAAGTAGAAGACAGGAAATAATTAAAATCAGAGCAGAAATCAATGAAATTGAAACAAAAGAGATAATTCATATAATTGACAAAACAAAAAGTTGGTTCTTTGAAAAAATAAACGAAATTGATAAGCCCTTAGACACATTAACGAAGAGAAGGAGAGAGAAAACTCAAATTACTAAAACTCTTGATGAAAATGAAAATATCACAACAGACAATATTGAAATACAAAACATAATAAGAAGCTATTTTTGAAATTTTATACTCCAACAAAATAGAAACTCTTGAAGACATCAACAGCTTCCTCGAGGCATATGAGCCACCCAAACTGAATCTAGAGGTTATACATAATTTATATAGATAAATTTCAAGCAGTAAAATACAGGAAGTCATCAAAACCCTACCAAAAAAGAAAAGTCCAGGACCAGATGGATTCACAACTGAGATCTACAAGACCTTCAAAGAAGAGCTCATTCCAATACTCCTCAAAGTATTTCATGAAATAGAGGAAGAGGGAACCCTTCCAAAGTCATTCTATGAAGCCAATATCACCCTGATACCAAAACCAGACAAAGACACATCAAGAAAAGAAAATTTCAGACCAATATCTCTAATGAACATAGATGCAACAATTTTAACAAAATTTTAACTAATCTCATACAAAAGCATATTAAAAAGATAGTGGACTATGATCAAGTGGGTTTCATCCCAGGGATGCAAGGTTGGTTCAACAGCCAGAAATCAATAAATGTAATTCACCACATCAACAGATGTAAAGTTAAGAACCACATGATTATTTCAATAGATGCAGAGAAATCATTTAAAAAATCACAGCATCCCTACCTGCTTAAACCACTAGAAATAATAGGGAGAGTAGGAATGTCCCTAAACATTGTAAAGGCTATCTATGCTCAGCCTACAGACACCATCATTCTAAATGGAGAAAAATTGGAAGCATTCCCCTTGGAAACTGGAACTACGCAAGGTTGACCTCTTTCACCACTTGTATTCAACATTGTCCTTGAAAGTCTAGTCAGAGCAATTAGACAGAACAAAGAAATTAAAGGAATGTGAATAGGAAAAGAAGAGCTCAAACTATCTCTTTTTATGGATGACATGATTCTATATTTAGAGGAGCTTAAAAATTCCACCAGAAAACTTCTGGAATTCATACATGAATTCAGAAAAGTAGCAGAATATAAAATTAATGCTCATAAATCTAATGCATTTTTATTCATAAGTGAGAAATCTTATGAAAGAGAAATTAGGAAAACTACCCCATTCACAATAGCCTCAAATATAATAAAATATTTGTGAATCAATCTAACAAAAGAGGTGAAAGACCTCTACAATGAGAACTACAGAACAGTAAAGAAAGAAATTAAAGAAAATATTAGAGGATGGAAAGATCTCCCATGTTCATTGATAGGCAGAATTTATATTGTCAAAACAGCCATACTACCAAAAGCACTATAAAAATTCAATGCAATTCCAATTAAAATCCCAATAACAGACCTCATATAAATAGAGCAAGCAATCATGAAATTCATTTGGAGGAATAAGAGACCCAGAATTGCTAAAGCAATTCTTAGCAAGAACAGCAAAGCAGGAGGTATAACAATACCAGAACTTCAACTATACTACACAGCAATAGTAACAAAAACAGCATGGTATTGGCACCAAAATAGGCAGGTAGATCAATGGTGCAGAATAGAGGACACAGAGCAAAACCCACATGAATACAGTTTTCTCATACTAGACAAAGGCTCCAAAAATGTACAATGGAGAAAAGATAGCCTCTTCAACAAATGGTGCTGGGAAAACTGGAAATCCTTATGCAGCAAAATGAAACTAAACCCCTATCTCTCACCCTGCACAAAACTCAACTCAAAATGGATCAAAGACCTAGGAATTAGGCCAGAGATCCTTCACCTAATAGAAGATAAATTAGGTCCCAATCTTCATCATGTGGGCCTAGAACCAGACTTCCTTAACATGACTCCCAAAGCACAAGAAATAAAAGCAGGAATCAATAATTGGGATAGATTCAAACTAAAAAGCTTTTGTGCATCAAAGGAAACAGTCGTCAATGTGAAGAGACTACAGAGTGGGAGAAAATCTTTGCCACACACATAACAGATAGAGCACTAATCTCCAACATATATAAAGAACTCAAAAAATTTTACACCAAGAATACAAATAACCCAATCAATAAATGGGCTAAGGAAATGAGCAGACACTTCACAGAAGAGTATCTACAGACAATCACCAGATATATGAAAAAATGTTCAACATCTCTAGTAATAAGAGAAATGCAAATCAAAACTACCTAAGATATCATCTCACCTCAATTAGAATGTATGTTATCAACAATACAAGCAACAATAGGTGTTGGCAAGGATGTGGGGCAAAAGGTACACTCATACATTGCTGGTGGGTTTTCAAATTAGTGCAGCAACTCTGGAAAGCAGTATGGGGATTCCTTTAAAAACTCATAATGGAACGACCATTTGACCCAGCCATCCCTCTCCTTGGCCTATACCCAAAGGACTTAAAATCAGCATACTACAGTGATGCAGCCACATCAATGTTTATAGCAGCCCAATTCACTATAGCTAGATTGTGAAACCAACCTAGATGCCCTTCAATAGAGGATTGGATTAAAGAACTGTGGTATACATACACAATGGAATATTATTCAGCCATAAAGAATAATAAAATTATGACATTTGCAGGTAAATGGACGGAATTGGAGAAGATCATGTTAAGTGAAATAAGCCAGTCCCCAAAACCAAAGGTGGAATGATCTCTCTTATAAGTGGTTGATGACACATAGCAGGAGTGGGGGGAGGAATGGGAAGAATGGAGAAGGGATGGATTGTATAGAAGAAAATGAGGGGTATCTACTACATAATCCATCGTATTAATAAACACCACAACATAAATGGGTAGGGATTACAAAATATATGTAACTTTATCAGATAGGAGGCTATACTTTCCTAAGTGAAGAGAAAATACAACAAGAAGGAAAGAAAAGATTTGAAATATTTTAAAAGTAAAGTGAAGAGAGGCATGAAAGGTATCAGATGATGGTTATAAAGAAGAAGTAAATACATAACTAAAAATTTTAAAAAAGAGGAAGAGGGAGCAGGAAATTTGGCTGTTAGTGGGTAAAGTCAGTGAAGAAAGGCAGAAATCACTGTGCAAATATAAGATCAAAAATCAAAACAATTCATACCCATGTATAATTATAATCCCACCTAAGTCACAACAAGGTTAAACAATAAATGTTTAAAGTTTTGTCAATAGATATTGAAGATGTTGTGATTAAGATGAAAGTAAAAAAGTATATATGTATATGTGTATGTACATACACATATATATATGCACACACACATATTTGAACCTAACAACAAAATGCATGTGCGCGTGCGCACACACACACACACACACACACACAGTCTAGCAGAATGAAAAAGTAAAAGAAAATTAATAAAATACAATGATATGAAATTTGAAAAAAAATTATTTAAATTTTAAAAGGAAGTAAAAATATAGGGGAATACAAATAAAAATATAAAAATGTCTTAATGAGAAAGGGCTTGTTTCCACTGAGGTTGTAAAAACTATTGACAAGGATGGATTTTCATTCTTTGTATTTATTTTTGGGTTCTGCAACTCCTGCATCAAGGACTTGGGGTTATTAAGTTCAACATCATTGTTTTCCTCACCCACTTTTCAGCCATTGTGGCTAGGAGCCAAAGCTGGTTGTAATAGCTCTCAGCTTCCTGTCTTCCACTATAAGATGGGATAGATTGAGGAATGCTGTCATATTGTTGACTATTATAGTAGAGATAATGCAGAGTTCTAAAATGGAAGTTCCATTAGTTGGGATTTAGTCCTGGAATTCCTTTGGAATTCTGTTGGTAGGTATTTGAGATTGGATCTACAACCCTTATTATTGGGGAGATGCTAAACTTTGCTAGATGTCTGGGTCTCAGCATCCTCTCCTACATTCCACTTTAAGGATGTAGGGTCTAAACCTTCAGAGGTTTCACATTCACCACTGTGGAGGTGAATTATCCAAGATCAGACCTGGAGTGCAGATGCTCATCTGATTGTTATCTTCTCAATAGCTCTATGGGTCACTGGCAGGAAACATAGCTCCCTCTCCTTGGTATTTGGAGGTTGTATGTTGTATGCACATTTCTCTTTCTGCCTATTTCAGTTATGCTGGTCCAGGCACGCTCAGGGGCTCATAATGGGTGACTTCTGGGTTAGCTGGCAATGTCCTTTATGAGTTCACAAACTCCTGCCTCTATTTGCAACTGCACAGCACTTATAAATGATCCCTTCACTAGTGACCCCAGTTCTCACCAAACTATCTGTGGGCCAAGAAATGCCCTATCTACTTGGTCTACTAATTTTCTTCATAGCATTCACTATTTTCTTCCTTTCTTGCTAATCTTTACCTATCAGTATCCTTTAATCACTATATATTAGAACACATTGGAATAGTGTGCTGACCTCCTTGTCTACCTGTGTTTTTCACAAGCAATGTTACCCGTTTCCATTAGACTCTATAGTCCAATGATTTTTACACATCCTTTAATTTATGATATCTTTCTTTTGGTTCTTTACTTGTAAAGGCCTATGTGATATCTCCATTTGACTGACAGGCAACTCAAACTTAATAACATCTCCCCAATAAATCTTCACTGCCATCTACAAATTTTCTACAGAAACCCTTCAGTAATTTAGTGTTTATCAAGTTAATATGTTATTCCAACATCCTATAGGCCGAAATTAAAAATGTAGGGAAAACCTTGATTGCTCTGTGCCTTACAATATAAATTCTGCCTTTCCTTAAGTTGTGTTGCCTGTTGTATAACTAGCACATTCCCTTCAGTATTCAGTTTGAAATTTAATTTCCATTCTAAAAAATTTGAGAATTAGAACCTTTTTGAAGTGATTAGGTCATAAGGTCATCACCCTCATGATTGAATTAATGTCATTATCAAAGGAGTATGTTAGTTTTTGTTATATTCCCCAAAAACATTCTCAAGTGCCATCAGGAGAGACAGTCAGCCCCACCTTAATCCCTTCCTCCCTATAACCTCACCCTAATCCCTTCCCCTCCCTATAAATGCTGACAACAAAGAACTAACATGAAATCCCCCAGCACACCTCTTTTAGGTGTAAGGGTGGTCATCGCTGTGCAGTTAAAAAAAAATAAAAAATTAAGACTTCTTTTGGCTTTACATGATCAGTTTGGATGATCTTATTTTCGTCAGATATAACATTTGGAGACCCCAGTGAGATTTGATTTCTCCAAGCCCTCACGCCTAAATTGGCCTTCTGTGATGGTTGCCTGGGAGCCCTACCCTGAGTAGAGGGAAGCTCCTGAGAGATGTGCCTCAGCCTCACTCTTTGGGGGACTCCAGCCCATCTTCAGGACATTCTTCTGAACAAAGCCACCTGGTATCCTGTCTGTTTCAGTGAGTTGGCTATCTGTATCTGGGGGACATGGTCAGACTGGATGCAGTTGCTTACACCAGTCCCAGGTCAGGGCGAGATGTTGCTCCTGTCCCCTGGTAGGCCTCCTCATGAGTCCTAGTCTGGTAGGCCTCTGTGTGGGATCCAGTCTGGTGGACATCCGCATGGGGTCCAGTCTGGTGGACCTCCTCGTGGGGTCCACTCTGGTGGGCCTGGTCCATTTGACCTCTGGGTGGGGGCCTGGACCTGGTCCACTCAGCCTCCATGTGGGGCTGGGGACTAGTCCAGTAGGCTTCCATGGGGTCCCAATTTGGTAGGCCTCCCTGTGGGGTGTAATCCGGTCATTGTCTGTATTTGTCTTGTCAGTCTGGTTCATTGCTGTTTGTGTTTTCTGTGTTTTTGCTTTGCTTTCTGCGTCACATCTCTCTCAAGGACAGTCTGCTATGGGACATAATCAGTCAACCACATGCCCCACTGTTCTAACTTTTTTTTTAGATCATTTTCAGGACTTCCAAGAACATGCCACTGAATACAGAGCTTGTGTTAATGGATTTAATTTAAGAAAGTTTTGTGAATCAGAATGGCCCACTTTTAAGGTTGATTGGCCCCCGGCCCCCTCAGGACCTCCCCACTGCCCTCAAGGTCCAAGAGGTCGTCTTTGGGGGGCCAAATCATCTGGACCAAGTGCCTTACATTCAAATTTGAATTAACATGCTAACAGATAAGCCAAAATGGCTAAAGTATTGCCTTTAAGATTCCATGTCCTCTAGTTCAGGAACTAGGACATGCCACACTGGTTTGGTGAAAAAGGCCAGACCAGACCTAAATGTAGCTAGCGCTGCCATGATTCTTCAAGACTTAGGTAACTCTGCAAAAGCCATTTCCTAATCCCGGGCTGAGGGAGGGGGAAAGTGGCTCGGGGGCGCCCGGCACCCGCCCTCTCACCCTCCCATGGGGTGAGGGGGAGAAGGGACCAAATCCAAATTCAACCCCTACAGTGTTACAGCCCCCCCAGCGAACTGTTTTGTAATATGTAAATGACATGTGCCTCCACCCAGGAGGAATAATAAAAGCCCATTACAGAGCTCTTAAGCATTCAAAACCTGATAAAAATGGTTAAAATGCCCTAGGCATCAGGTTTCTGCTGAAACCAGATCTCAAGTAGAACTTAAAATATAATAATAGAGGAAGCCAAAAGTCCAGAAGGAGACCAATTTCCAACCCAAGGAAAAAAAAGTGTTTTAACTAAGGGCCGAGTACTTGTTGAGCTCATAACTTTTGATCAGTCCTATTTTTATTCAACTTAGGTTTTTGAACATCTTGTTAGATTGCAATGGAGATTCACGTACAAAAAGCAAGTTTTCTTGTGTTATGTGTATTGTTTTATGTCCAAAAGTCATGTACATGATATTAGATTGACATAAAGAACACTCAAAGAAATTACAATTAAAAAAATGGATCCAGATATATTTGATTCAACATGATATTAAAGTGTTCAATTTAAATTTAATAAATAAAGGTAAAATATATTTGACCTCACAAGTCTCTAGGTGGTAAAATTAATAAAATGTTGATGTCTATAAAATGGGTAATACTTTTCTTCCACAGGAAAGAGATGGCAAATACTATTCAATATACTTGTCTGAACTTGGTTTTTACACTAAAATAAGTAAATTATATTTGATATATATAGAACTAATCAAATATGTTTGTTAGAGACATCTGATTAATTTATAAAGTTAAAATGCTGTTAAATAACATCGAGTACTCTTAACACCTTAAATTCCATGGGGTAACATATTTTAACATTATTGGTGTTTTCTTGGACTGATAAATAAAAGGATTTAAAACTATTTTATATCATCACTAAAAGCAAGATTACTAAGACTGAAATCCTAACAAGTACAATTCTATATACAAAGGAATCCAAAAGTTTCAAATGTGATTCAAATAAAGTACTATAAACAACATAAATATTTCATCTTATTAAAATGGAATAATTTATCTAAATTCAGAAATTTCATAGGAGTTGTTTTAGAATATGAACAAAAAGGAGTCAACAGATTGGAAAGGGAAAAAAGAAGGTTCTAGGTATGAAAATATACTCAGTAAAAGGAAAAAGAAAATGTTTCTGGGTAAGAAAGTCTGTGTGTAGATAAAGGGCAAATTCCATCAAGATTTTGTGTAACTAAGTGGTTATATGCATGTGAGACCATCAATTAGAAACTGTTTAAGATTTTTCCCTAAGGTCAAATGTTAATGGGCTAATATAAACAAAAGTGTAATCAATGTTAAAATGACAAGGATTTCTTTAAAAACACTAGTTTATTCTTAACATTGTGTCTGTTAAGTTTTATTCTTTAGAGCAATTAGTCTTAAAGATTGGGGTTTATACAATTCTGGTTAAATAACTGTTAAAGTATTGTACTATGTTACAGAGTCTAAATTTTTCTTTAAAAAACTAAATTTGGTTAGCATCAAGATGATTGTACCTATTATGTTAACAACTATTCACATAGACTCAGGAAACAATACCTGTAAACTGTGTAAAATGATGTTCTAAGAGGAGGCAAAGATAACTTCAAAACTGGAACACTCTGCCTAAGATTGTAAAAGGATCTGCCTCCCACCCTGCTACAAGTCAGAATGTCTCCAAAATAAGCCAGCTTTCAGCTCATTTAAAGTTATATTCAAAAATTACTGTGATATCAAATAGGAAACATAATATATAACTCAGGCAGAATTTAAGATGACTATTACACAAACTAGATATGTTTTTACTGTTGTTAATTCTATTTTGTATTTTCCTTGTAAGCTCTATAGCTGATGCCTGATTAATGTTTTGAAGAAGTACTACTTCAAGAACGACCTAAATTAATTTGAGATACTAAGCCATCACCTATAGAGCAGAGGAGATAATATAAACCACAGTTAGATAAAAGGGAGTAAATAATTACAAAGTTATGGACATTGGAGTTAAAGCTCAGTACTCTTACTTTGTGATTGGTGAGACTGGCTTCCTGGATGTTTAAGATCAAACTTAAAGATTGAGATTAAAACACAGGAGGGCCAAGAAAACCAGTTTTGGCTCTTGCCCTCAGTGTCAGCCTGCATCCAGGGAACAAAAGAGCTTCTCTAAGGAGCTTTGAAACTCTGGGTCACATGACCTCCTGATCAGGGAGATTGATGTGACTCACTGGTGGATGAAAAGCCACCACCACCACAGACAGAGCCAGGAAGTCAACACTGCTGCCTTTGCTGCTGCCAGAACTCAGAGCTTTCATCCATGCAGTCAGTGGGCAAAAGACACCGCCTGGTTTCTATATCGCACAGAAGGCATCGCTGTGTCCAGAGCCAAGGAATCACCAGATGCCATCAGACTCCAGGTTGTAGAAACTGTCACTGTCACCACCACAGTCAGAGCACAAGAGCCACTGGAAGGAACCCAGATGCCACTGCCACCAGAGCTCAGAGCCATCCAAGACAGAACCCAATCTGAATGGATGCTTCTCAAGGCTTGGCTGTGGTCCCCATGGGTAAGTGGGCAAAAGTGAATACATTCATGGCTGCTCTCACCACGTGCATTCCAGGCTTGTCCCCCAGAGTTGGAGACCCAGCAGAAATCGCTGAGCACCATGGAGAAAGAAGTATAGCCGTGATGCAGACAGGCTCAACTTCTGCCCTCCTGGGGCTGACATTCTCCTGGAAAAGACCTGTCAGCTGTCCACAGGGGAGGGGCCACTGCCTTGGAGCTTCTGGAATCCAGGAGGAGTGCTGCTGGCCACCCCAGAGCACAGGAGCTATGGTCATTGTAGCCATCACCTCCCTTGCATCCAGGCAACAGGAGTTGCCATGAAGGAGCTGCTGGAATGCAGGAGTTGCCCCCACCCAAGCACAGGAGCCACCATTACTGATGCCACCTCCAGGATGCAAGAGCCACTGTCAACAGGTCCAGAGCACAGGAGCCACTGCCACAGACAGATTGAGGAAGTCAAGCCGCTGCTATAGCCACCTCAACAAGAACCGACCTAGTGAATGGCACTAAAAGAGCTAAGAAATTACTCTCAAATTCCCCATGAGTGACCCCTGTGGGAACTTGACTGACTCTTAAGAGACAGGAACAGGTCAATTTGACCAGCTTGATCTTAAACATCTAGCAAAACAGTTAAAACCAAACCAAACCATATACATTCTTAGGCATTTAAAAGAAACAATAGTTTAATGTAACTTAAGATATACTTGTGTTAGCCCCTAGAATAGGACTGGAGGCTACAAAAGAGAGATTCTTAGACAAATGTACCTGATAACTATCAAAAGAAACTGCCAGACTCAGAAATTTTTAGTCATTTTAAGGCCTACAGATCTTCCTGAGCTGCATAGGTAGGCTCGATCTATGTTCACAAGTATGATTTTTTAATGTTGAAGTTCCCAAATAAAGGCCTCAACCTCTCCAGCCTTTGATAGGCCTTGTTATGGGGACAACTTCTCAGTTCTTCCACGTGGTGAGAGATTGACTTCTATCATGTTCATGATATTCATTGGCATGTTCCTAATGCTGCAACATTTACTCTGTATTAATCTCATTTCGGCACTGATGTCTTTTTGTTTCTCTCTCATAGAAGCACCCATTCCAGATGACTTTACAACCTGCTCTTCCCAAGCAGACTTCTACCCTGGACCCCTCATTGACCAGATGTCTAAAAGGAACTTCAAACTGCTTCCCCCACTCTGCTCCCTTCCAGCTCAAAGCAGCCAGAGTGGTCATCACCCCCTCTCCTTACAGCAATGAAAAGTTCCTAATTGAGGACAGGCAGCTAGTGTAGAATAAGAAATCTGGTCAAATTGAGAAATGGAACCCATCAGAGTCTGGGAAGTTGGAAACTGAAAAATCACTAGTTTCCTAAACAAGGATTTGTTAGTGTGGATAAGACCAGTGGGGAATGTTATACTCCCCCAAAAAAGATTCTCAAGTGCCATCAGGAGAGTCAACCCACCCTAATCCCTTCCCCTCCCTATGAATGCTGGCAACAAAGAACTAGCGTGGGATTCTCCAGCACACTGCTTTTAGATGTAAGGGTGGTCATTGCTGGCCAGCTAAAAAAAATAAAAAATAAAGGCTTCTTTTGGTTTTATGTGATCGGCTTGGATGATCTTATTTCCATCGGGTATAACATTTTCATAGTATTGGGTTCCTGATAAAAAAAAATGATGGTGTTAGCCCAATTTTATCTCTGTTTTTCACATCTTTGCTTGTTCTTCTGTCTTATTATTCAGTGGGAAGACATTTGGCAGGTGCTTGCATCATGTTGTTGGACTTCCCAGAGCCTGGAAACATAAGCAAGATAAATTTCTATTATTTATAAATTAATTTGTAGTATTCTTTTATAATAGCAGAAAGCAGACTAAGAGGTTGCAAAATATATCCTGATTCAGACACATTTCTCTACTTCTCCTCCAATTTCCTATGACCTCTAGTAATATAGTATTTATCATATAGACTAATGTAGCTTCCCAAATGTCTCTTCCTTACTTCCTTCATTCTTTCCTTTATTTTTTTTCCTAATTTATCCCTCTACAAGACATTATCGTCACATAATAGTGATATTAAGAACAAGCACTAGATATGAGGTATAGTTTTTCTGCTAAATGAGTTTAAAAAATGATCTGCATTTTTTAAAAAATTTTTCCTAATTAGTCATACATGACAATAGAATGCACTTTAACACATCATACATAAAAGGAATATAATTTCTCATTCTTCTGATTGTCCATGATGTAGAATAACACCAGTTGTGTTGTCATATAAGCACATAGGTTAATAATGTCCAACTCATTCAACTATCTGTCCTACGCCCATAAACCATCCCCTCCCTTCACTCCCCTCTGCCTAATCCAAAGTACCTCTATTCTTCGCTAGCTCCTCCCCTACTGTGAATTAGCATCCACATGTCAGAGAAAACAGTTAGCCTTTGTTTTGAGGGATTGGCTTATTTTGCTTTGTATCATATTCTCCAGCTCCATCCATTTACCTGCAAATGGCAAGCACTCTTATTGAAGATCAAATTGCTTTCCACTCTATGGTTCATATTTAGCATTCTGATAATTTCTATCCTTTTCCACATGCCATTGAGAAGTGAAAATGTTGGGTAAAAATCACCTACCTCTCATAAATATATTTTGAGTTAAATATATTTATTGACAGAAGAAGCCATTTGGTCAAACTATGTAATTCACTCATTCAGCATTTTCTTTCTTTTTTTGTACTGAGGTACTGAAGAGTTATAACCACTGAGCTATATCCACAACCCTCTCTGTTATTTTGAGACAGGGTCTCACTAAATTGCTTAGGGTGCCTTCTGAGCTGCTGGGATTATAGACATGTACCACCCTGCCTGGTGTCAGTAAGTATTTCTGAATGTCAAAATTAAATATATATTTTTGTGAGTCCCTCATTAATGAAAAATTAACTTTAAAAGAATATGAACTCTTTTAAATTATTTCAATTTTAAAGTTTTACCCTGAACTATTTTTAATTGTAAAAATATAATTTTTGTGATTTTTCAAGTGCCTTATTGACAAAGGCAATTGAAAGGATGATATAGAATGGTAATATGAAATATGAAGGGACAATGGGTTAACTAGTTGCAGCCATTTCTCCCCTACCATTTTGCTGCCACCAGTATTTTGTCCCCCCCAAGCCATTTTACAACATAGGTGGTTGGACCGCAAACTTTCTCATCAGCCATTGGTCAGATTATTAGCCCAGGTACTCCCCTGTCAGTCACTGATCAGATTGTTGTTAGCCCACAAAATTCCACTACTTAAGAATAGCTCCCCCACCATTTTCTCTCGCTCTCACTTACACTCTTGAGGGCAGATGCTCTGCATGTCTACTTAATAAAATCTCTTGTGTGAGTTCCTGTGTCCGGAGTGGCTTACTAGGTGCTTTCAAAATAGTCTTACTAATATTGAAATGCATATAGACAATTTAAATAGTGATTTTGGTTATTAGTAAAAGCTTTAGAAGTAGCACTTCCTTGTTAATCTTGAATTTCAAGAAACCCAGATTACTTGTAGGTACCCATTTCAGAACAGAATTAAGAGATTACTCATAGTCATGTTAAAAGATACCATACAGTTTATAAAAGCAAACAGGAAGTGACAATGAAAGCTGAGTAGTAGTTAGCATTTACTAGAATTTTAAAGATGTGGAAACATAATTTCAAACCAATTAAAGATTACTTTTATTAACTGTATTATCTTCTGATATAGAAACTTTGATTGAATATTTAAGATCCATTATGTCTAAGTATTTTGATGTAATATTCTAATGGAATTTAAAGGCTATTCCATGTATGCAAGCTTTAAAAAAACATATATTCCCTGTGCTATGCTGCAATTATCATTTATGGATGCCTTGTTTTGTTAGTAAAGTAATTAATGGGTACGAATAGACTGAGGTGATAGTCTAGTGAATTCCTAGTGCAACAAGATTAATTAGAAAAAAATTAGATACTTGAAATTATTTCAGAATCAACAACTTTCAT
>JAJEJO010004358.1:145935-220138 GCA_020662805.1 Glaucomys volans
TGGAATGCTCCATGTGATAAAGGATTAATGTTGGAGGCATTAGCATAGACTCATGTTAGGCTTCATATAGATGCAAATGGCTATATAATAGAAATATTTGTAGATGTATATATATACATCAATTATATAGCCAGGATCTGTCAGCTGAGAGGATATGGAGGTAGTGATACATCATTAGCCATAGCACACCTAGCACCATGACCTTAATTTATAATATACTGCTCAAATAAAAGGCACAGGGATACTTGGGAAATAATTGATTCCAGGAATGGGAAAGGAAATACAGAATATGATTCTGGAGTATCTCAGGTGCTTTAAGTTTAAAAAAATGGTAAAAAAGATGGGTGTTTATTAAAGGCATAGAAGAATTAATCAAAAGAGCTCATATTGGCTGAAACTAGAACCATTGGAGCAATAAAATATGTACTATTGAGTTAAGCAAAGTATAAAATATATATCCTGTAGTTTATAATGACATAGATAAATAAGAACATAAATGAATATGGAGAACAGAAAATGTTCCATGCAGAAAAATTTTTAAAAATTCTTTATATATCTCTTTCAAGTAGATGAAATGTAACTCCCCATACCTTAAGGGTGGGCTGGCTACACATAGTGAAGACCTTCCAAAAAGTTCAGTATGTAAACATGGTAAAAGTAACATTACAGAGGAAAAAATCTGACAAACAATGCCTTCAGTCATATTATCATGGTGAACCTCAATATTGATGTCACATTTTTAGCATGTACCTTTTATGTGATGTAGAAATGATACTTTAACAGTTTTCTCTCCCTCAAGCAAATTATCTCAGTCTAATCTTGAATATGACCTGTGGTAAATTCTAATTAAGTAATATTCTACAAAATTTATAAATAATAATCCACAAAACCGTCAAAAGCAACCTGGAGATAGAACTCTGGTAGAGCACTTGGCTAGCATGTGCAAAGCCCTGGATGGATCTCAGCACATGCACACACACAAAAGTAGAACAAAATTATCCAAGCAAAAACCTTTGAAACTTGAAGAACAAGGGAAGTCTCAGTATTTGTCAAAGAAAGAAATGGACAAATTAATGTAATATGGTATCCTAGATGATATTCTGGAAGTGAAAAGGGGAACTAATTTTTTAAAAATAAAGCAATGTGAATAAAGTATTAATTTAAGCTAATAGTATTGTATCAATATCAGTTTGTTAATTGTGAAAAGCACACATAACTAATGTACATGTTGAACTGGGGAAATTGTTAGGCACATGGGAAAAGACTTTAGAATAATTCTATAACTTAAAAAAATATAAAATAAAAGAGTTCAATTAAAAAATACATTCTAATAATCTCTATGGGAATTATAGTGTGGAAAAATCTACCTATCAGAAGTCTAGCTAATAAGAAAGATGCCATTTTCTGATGCTAGTTATATTAAAATGATGAGAAAATCTTACTGATATATAAAAATATATCTACTGAGATTCAAAGCTCTTTTCTGAATTCATAACAAGTCAATTCCCCTATTTTTCTAGAACACTTCTAAACAATACATAAGTTTCAAAGCAACTCCTAAAATGTATTATAGATAATTCAATAAGGAATTTTTAAAGTTAATATTCTGTACCTCTCAATAAAAACAAATTCAGAGGAAAACAAATGAGGAAAGAGTTGATTATCTTTACCAAATACATTGCTTATACTTCTCGTAAGCGCAAAGGGAAGCAGACCTCAATGGATTCAAAGAATCCTTTATTCCTTCGTGTACTCAGGAGCCGTTGGTGCCTATTTTCCAGATGGGGAAAATGGCCCCCAGTTACAGAGGGAATTTTGGTTTTATAGGGTACAGTGACGTAATCATTCGAAGCTTTGTATGTACAGTTTTGACCATCAGGGGCTAGTTGTACAGGTTAAAACTTTACTTTAGGAGGGTATTGTAACAAGGTTGAAACTCATTGTTCTTAATCTGGGATCCATTGTTTCCCAGAGTTTTAATATTTTGCTGTGCCTCCATTTAGGACTAATTTGTGATGGGGGAATGTCTAAGTTTAGGGCCCATTGTTATTAGGAAAGTGTGCACTGGGAGAGTTTTAATGTTTGGTCAATTTCCCCTCTTCCCTAGTCATACTGTCCCTCAGTTTTTCTTGGGGAGCTGTCTTTTAGGAATACTATTTTCTATGACCCTTCACTTCTCTAACAGAAAGGTGCCCTTCCCTCAAAATATTCAAATAATTGGAATATTTGACACATCACTATTTTGGAAAACCATGGAAGCAGTTGCAAAAAACTTAAAGATGAGTTAAGAATGTTGAGTTTTCCAAATTTTTTTTAAGTTATGTAGCTGGCAAGTGCAAGATCTCAAAATTATTTTTGAATTTCCATATTATGACAGGTTGAATAATACTAAAATATTGTAGATATATTCCAAATAACTAAAATAAAAATAAGAGATTTTGTCAATGACTATGTTTTCCAGCAGAAAAATTTAGGAGTTGAAAACTCTAATCAGAATTCAAAGTTGTTCAACTATTTGCCTAAAAGTCTTTATTTATTAATAAGGTGATAAAGAAATATAATGTTCAAGCCTGTACTTACAGATTTCAGTCATTGAGACAGACAGCACAATGACTTCCTGATAAATTCAATCTTTTTGTTTTTCTTGAAAAGTCATTTATAGACAGAAATAAAAGTTGGAGAGAGATACTTTTACAAACTCCTTCATTGTAACAGATAAAATAGAGAATCAGAATGTTACCAGGTGGCTCAGTTCTAATACCAGCCCAGAAATGAATGACTAGGCAACAATACTTCACTTCTTCATAAATATACTGAGTCAAATATGTGGGGAAAAAAGGTTTTTTTCAAAGTCAGATTAGAAGAAAGAGAGAAGAATCTTATTGTTTAAAAAAGTTTCATCTTCAAAATGTCTGAAGGCAAGCAAAGATTTAAAGAAGAGGCCGCAAAGAGACAAAAGACAGGAAATAAACATATGCAGATGTAGTTAACCTATGCTAGACAAGCCTGGGGTGGGGCAGGTCTTCACTCAGATTCCTTGGCTCTTGTCAGGTCACAGGGGTAGCAGTACATCAGCTTCTACTCTCAGCATGAGGAATTGCTCTTAAATTCAGAGGTCAACTCCTTTTCTTAAAACAAAGCACATCCTTATTCATACCTTTGTGTGCCCTTTATTGTATGACTCATTCCAAATTCCTCTAAACCCTTTCTGATATCTTCTTAATTACTACTTTCTCTCTTCCTCTATCTTTATATTTCTGCTTAATGCTATTATATCTAACCAGCTTGCTGAGAGATTTTGTTTTTAAACTTTTAAACCCAGGGCAGTGTGATTTTAGGAAACTTGTTTCTTACTGTAAGCTCATAGGCCACAAATGACTGAGGCAGGAGACAGGAATCAAACCTTGGATCAGCAAACTTTCCTTTATTCTGCAGCTAAGTCAATCAATCAGTCACAGGAGAGCCCATTTTCTGGGTATGGAGATGGCCCCAGGTTTCAGAAGGAGTCTGAATTTTTTGGTTTAATTGGAGATTTCAGTAGTGTAGTGTACAGGTTAAAACTTTAACTAAGGAAGGTAGTTGTAAAAAGGTTGAAACTCAATGTTAAAATAGGGAGATAAGAGTCCAGATGCTGAGGGATGAGTACTCAAATCTTGCCCATTGCTTTTCTTTCTCAGGATCCATTGTTTCCCAGAGTTTCAATATTTGCTGTGCCTCCATTCAGGATTAATTTGCCATGGGGGAAGGTCAAAGTTCAGGGTCCAGCATTCAGTACCCACCCCTTTCCTTCAGGGCCTGTTGTTATTAGGAAAGGATTTACTGGGAGGTTTAATGTTTGGCTATTTTCTCTCCCTCATCCCAGGCCACACAGTACCTCTGTTTTTCTTGGGGAGCTGTCTTGTAGGAATGTTATTTTCCATAACCCTTCATTTACTATGTGATCCAGAGATTAAGATAAGATCATCCATTTATTTTCCAAGGGATAGTGAACTAAGATATTCCTGGTAATTACAAGTTTTCCTTTTATGTAAGGTAAGAATGCCCAAAGTTGAAGTGTAAGCAAGCATATTTTGTTTTTGCATGTGATGGTAAAACCAGAACTGGTTGTGAAATGGAATTATAAAAACATTATGGTAAGAGTTCAATGCCTGGGATGGAGGTCAGTTCCCCTCCCCTCTCTTAGGCTTTCTCCAGGAGGGTCCCTACCTTTTGCATTATCAATAATGTCCTAAGAGTCCGACTACTCCCTCCTGAAATGATATAGATGTCTGTGAAAAGAGCTGTTCCTTCTTATCTTTTCTGTGAGCATCCTTTATGTTACAGATCCTGCACAAGGCCTTCAGACACATGAATTAGGAATGAAAAGGAAGCAGAACCATGACCATGACAGGCTACATTTAGGGCATAAAAGATTCCAGGTCTAGATTTCTCTTTCCTGGAGCTCAGATAGCGGATTCCAGGAAGGCCGCTAGAACAAGAGCCTACCACATAGATCAAGATTAGGACTGGTCTTTGGCAAACAAGCCAATGCCTAACATTCCAAACCATATGTTAAGACCTGGGTACCCTAAGCCAATGGAAACATGCCAAACCATATATGTTGAAAGATCAGCCAATCGTGTACCTTGCATTGATCAAATTTCCCGCTCTACTGTGGAGCTCATAAAAATCCCGCTGAATTGAGACTGGGGCTCTCAGCCAGTACCTGCTGCATCAGTGAATGTTGAGAGTCCAGGCTCGAGCTTGCAATAAAGGCGCTCTTGCTTTTGCATTGAACATGGCTCCCTGGTGGTCTTTGGGGATTGGTGATCTGGGCACAACAGAAATTTTTTTAAAAAAGAAGAAAAAACCCCAATGATAGGATGGGTCTAAGATGATGTCAAATAGTCCATAAATATTGTGAGAAATTGTGAATCAGGATTCAGAATTTGGAGTTTTTGTTTTCCTCTGGGTCCGCTGACATAAAATAAAGTTCTTCTCCTCTCCAAGTGCTGCTTGCTGCTTCTTGACCAGTCTGTTTCCTGCAACATGCATACAGCTATGAAATACTAAAATAGACACAGAAAATTGGATGAATCTTGAAAAAGTACATCTACTTGTGATTATCTGCCACATGGGGAAATTAATTAAATTATTAACTCCTTTTGAAATTGACTTTATTAACTACCCTTGAATTGGTTTGAAGCACTGATGCTCAAAATATGCCTTCATATTTCGTTTTCACAGAGACATTATAGTAGAAATAATGGACTTGTTTTATTTAATGTTAATAATGAGTATTGTAGGAAAAAATAGGACTATACTTGTTATTTATCTCCTTTGAGAACAGAAGTATGAAAACTAACTCCAATATCTAAGTTTTTGTGGTTACTGTTTGTTCTTGTGCAAAATCTTACTCCAAAGATGTGAGTAGTGAGAATGATTCTACAAACTGGGCCAACAGCACTGACCTCTGCATACTTCTACTTTTAAGAAGCAATTCACCTGCAGCCCTGCCTGGCTTAAAAAATGGACAGGATATGTTGCACTCTTCAGCAAACTACCTGTTGTCTTCAGGAAAAATGCAGACCCAAAATAATGTTCATAAGAGGAACAAAAATCACACTGAAGTGGGGACTTTAGTGAGCCTTTCACAGATCAGATCCCAGAACTCTGGAGATAAGGATAATTTCCCCTAACCATAAAATCTATAAGAACAGGTTTCAATGAGAACCAGTCAGCATGAGTCAAAGTGATAGAGTGGTCACTGTAGTGGGGATTTGGAATTCTGATGTTATCTTGCTTTCGGTCAAAAGTAGACCTAGGAAGCACTCTCTGGAAATGTCCCTGGGACCCCCAGTAAACTGGAGTACAGGACAGGCAAGATGTCCCTTTTCTCTTTGACAGGACCCACTCTATTTTTTGGGAGCATTGCCTTTTGCTCTTTCCTACCCTTCTAATAAACTCATGCCTGCTAATCTAAGTGTCATGTCTAAAATCTTTCTGGCTTAACTTCAAGTATAAGGGCTGAATGTGCTCCTTCATGCTCCCTCAGTTTCCTAGCCCCAGCTATGTAAAACAGTATATTATTTCTAAAATATAATCACACATTAGGTTCTACATCTTTTAATAAACGGTGTTCCAAAAATGTAACCTCCACTATCACCCTTATGTAAATGAATTTCCTTTAAAACAGACAGAAGTCCAACCATCATGACTTCAGTTAGTATCATATATCAGAACCTCCTCCAAGTACCACAGTTTTACAATTCCATAGAACAAGATGAAAACATGTTTAAAACTTTAAACATCTTTCATCATGTCCTGCACTGATACCAAACATTTATCCAAACATTTATCTAAAACCATTTTTGTAGAAAAGCTGAATATCAATACTTAATATTCTCAACTTTACCATATTTGATCTATGACTGAACCATCTGTGTTATGCAAAATGAGGAAGTTTTACCTATGGCTTAAGTTGTAGATCAGTTACAAAAAGGATTTGTTAGAGGCAACATGGTTTCTGATGTCCAACATTTATGAATATGTATCCTCCATAAATGGACCAATATTATTTCACCTTCTTTATAGAATAAAAGTTCTTTAATTTTCTAAGAATAATGAATTCTTAGAAAAATTTCTACAAGAAAGTCACTATGGGGGAGTATGGAACTGGATATTCTCTAATGCTAGGCAACAAATAGTTTCAAGTACTTGTAATAATGCATGTTAAACAAAGTATCAATTGGTTATAAGTTTTACTTGTCTTCAAGTCACAATCCTTAATAATTATGTCAGTTCTCAAATTTTCTATATATAAGCCAAATGGGTCAAAATGAATGTGTATTTCATGACATATGTGTTATGTATGGGATTAGAAAGAGGGAGACAGGAAGTGGTGAGTTGGTAAGGTAGAGGAAGAAAGAATAGGAGTCATAAACACAGTTCATCCTGATGTCCATGGTTCCTCAGAATTTTCCTTAATAAAGATCCACATCAATGAGTGATCTAATATTCACATAATTTGAATATATGAACGTGAAGAAATAAAGACAAAAGGTATAAAAAACCTATAAGAATACATAATAGTAGAAAATGTCCCTAATCTTGGGAAAGACATGAACATGCAGGAACAGGAGACACATGGATCTCCAAAGACAAATGACCAAATCTTCAACATGACATGTTATAGTCAAACTATCAGAACTACAGAGCCAAGAAAGAATTTTAAAGTTGCAAGAGAAAAGTGCCAAGTGCCAAGTCACATTTCAGAGCAATCCCATTAGATTAATAATGAATTTCTCAGCAGAATCTTTACATGCCAGGATAAAACTGAGTAGTACATTTCAAGTTTTTAAAGAATGCTATCCAAGATTATTATTTCCAGTGAGACTATGTTTCAGAAATGAACAAGAAATAAAGACTTTTCAATACGCAAATCTAAGGGAATTCTAAGCCACCAGGCCTGCTTTAAGAAAGGTGCTTAAGGGAATCCTATCATTATGATATGTTTAAGAATTAACCCCACTAAAAGTGTAGACACAGAAACAATTAAGAGAAAACAATCAAATATTATCAACAAAGTAATACATCAAAAAACAGATGAATAAGGGGAAGAAACAAAGGACATTAAAATGACTTGGAGAAAATCAGAAAAATGACAAGCATAATTTCATACTTTTTAATAATAACCTAGATTTTTAAATTTTTTTCTTTCTTTTTATTTTTTCTATACCTTAAATTTTAATTGACTAAGCCACCAAAATAAATGATGCAGATTGATTAAATGGATAAAAATCAAGATCTTGTTAGATGTATGTAAATATTGTTATATTTACAAAAAAGAGACTCAACTAGTAAAGACAAACAGACTGAAATTAGAAAGATGGAATATGCATTCCAAGCAAATAGAATCCTAAAGCAAATAGGAACGGCTAAACTTAATCTGACAAAATAGACTTTAAAACAAAAACTATTAAGAAGAGACAAAAAAAAAAGTCACTATACATCAATTAAGGGATTAATTCATCAAGACAATATAACAATTATAAATCTATAGGAAAGGAACAAATTACACAAAACAAACATTATTAGATGAAAAGGAAAGATAGGCTCCAATGGAATAAAAGTGGGGGATTTCAGAACACACTCAAATTAATAGAGTCATCATCCAGAGAAAAAATTTTTAAAGATATGCCATAATTAAACTACATTTTCTTTAAGGTAGACTTAAGAGACATTTATAGAACATTACATCCAACAGCTACAAAATACACATTCTTTTCATCAATGCATGAAACATTCTCTAGAATACATCATATAGTAGGCTACAAATAAAGTGTTAACAGATTATAAAATTATAAAATGATTATATCCTGTATATTTTTATCACAATTGAATAAAACTAGAAGTCAAAGATAAACTGGGTACAGTGGCTCACACCTGCAATCCCAGTGACTCAAGAGGCTGAGGCAGCAGGATCACAAGTTCAAAGCCAACCTCAGCAACTTAGTGAGGCCCTAAGCAAATTAGTGAGACTCTGTCTCAAAATTTAAAAACAACAACAACAAAAAGAGCTGGGGATGTTGGTCAGTGGTGAAGCACACCAGGGCTCAATACCTGGTTGACCCCCACAAAAAATTAAGAACATTAGAAATGATGCAAATACACAGATACTAAAAAACACACTTTTGAATGGATGTGGGTCATTGGGGAAGTAAGAAGGGAAATTAAAAATTTTTTAAAAGAAATATGAAAATGGAAAGCAAAATACCAAGCCTGTGGATGAAGCAAAAGTAGTAATAAGGAGGAAATTTATAGCAATGAAATTTATAGCCTACATAAAAAAGGGTGTTTCAAATAAACAACCTAAGGATGCATCCCAAGAACTTAGAAAATCTAAAACAAATGGAACACTGAACTGATACAAAGAAAGAAATTATAAAGTTCAGAGCTTAAATAAACAAAGACTAAAAATATAAAAGATTAAAGATACAGAATTGTTTCTTTCAAAATGCAAACTAAATTTACCAAGTAGCAACTCTAAGAAGGAGAAGGATGATCCAAATCAATAAAATTAGAGATGATCCCAGCAACCTGGGAGACTGAACAAGAGGGATTGCAAATTCAAAACCAGCCTCAGCAAATTAATAAGGTCCTAAGCAACTTAGGACCTTAAGTTTTAAAAAAAAAAAAATATGTATATATATGTATATATATATATATATATGCTGAGGATGTGGAAAATAGAGATTATAACTTATACCATATAAATACAAAAGATTGATAGATATTATTTTGAAAAAAAACTATATGAGAAGTGTTATTGTTTGGATGTGAGGTGTCCCCAAAAGCTCACTTGTGAGACAATGCAAGAAGGTTCAGAGAAGAAATGATTGGTTTCTAAGACTCTTAACGCAACCAGTGAACTAATCCCCTGGTAGTCATTAACTGAGTGGTAACTGAAGTTGTAAGGTGTGGCTGGAGGAGGTGGATCTTTGGGGTATATATTTATGTTCTTTTGGGTATATATTTATATATACCCAAAGAATTTATGTTCTTTTGGGTATATCTTTTGGGTATATATTTATGTTCGGTGAGTGGAATTTCTCTTATTCCTGATCACAGTATGAGTTGCTTCCCTCTGCCACACTCTTCTGCCATGATGTTCAGCCTCACTTTGAGCCCTGAAGAATGGAGCCAGCTGTCTATGGATTGAGACCTCTGAAATCGTGAGCGCTCACATAAACTCTTCCTCATCTATAGTTGTGTAGGTCAGGTCATTTAGTCACAGTAGTGAAAAAGCTGACAAAAACAATAAGTAATCAGAAAATTAATCAGAAATGGACAAATTTTTGTATATGTTCTATCTACAAATATTGAGCCTAGGGTATATAAAAATGAGAACACACTAAAAATAAGTAATGAGATTGAAAAGGTAATAAAACACCTCCCATAAAAGAAAATCCCATGAATGGATGGCTTCCCTGCTACATTTTATCAAACTTTAAAAGAACTGACACCACTGTTTATTGAACTATTCCATAGAATTGAAAGGGTGAGAATCCTTCCAAACTCATTCTATATGGCAAACATTACCCTGTTACTAAAACAAGAACAAAGACACAACAAAAACAACAACAAAATACTACAAACCAACATTTCTCATATACATAGATGTAATCCTTAATAAAATGTTTGCTAATCAAATTCAACATCATGTCAAAATAATCATTCACCATGATCAAGTTGCACTCATGCCCAGGGATGCAAGAATGTTTCCATGTAAGGCAGAACTCAGCTTAGACAAGGGCCTTCTATCTAGATGTAACAATAGCACAACTTTTTCTTACTGATTTAAAATATGTTTTCTAATATTACATACTTGTGGAACTATTAAAAATAAGAGAGAACCCCTACATGATTTATCCAGTTGTATATTTTCAAAATTTGACTGCCTTTTGTATTCTGCTTTCTAATTTATAATGACACTTCTTTTAGGCTTAAGCATTTGACCTTTTTGATTATATGCTTCAGCTATGTTTAAAGACCAGTTTACCATTGGGCCAAAAACACCCACAAAAAAAGATTGCCAGGCACCATGGTTCCCTCAAGATTAAGAAATGGACAAAAGGCAGGAGGGAATTTTTAAAAAGCACTTAGACTCTTCACTTTTGCCTACATATGTTTGATGGGTGGCTAAAAGGACTAAAAGGTTGGCAAGTATGGCTTCAATTTTGCATCCATCTTATTTGCTCTGGAATCACCTTGGATTTCCGGAAGAAGGTTTGATTCAATAAACAACTTGTGATTTATTCCCCTGGCAATAGCAACTTTTCTATCGGGGACAAGACCTGCCTGACCAATCCTGAGATAATGATTGACATAGCACACCTGATCATGATCACCTGCTTTGGCAGCTGTGAAAAGTCTCCATTATGCACATCCCCCAGCTTTTCCCCTCATTCCCTTTCCCATAATACCACAAAGTCATTGTAAGTCCCTTGAATAAAGGACTAAGAAAGGGTTCTCCTTGTCTTTCTGGTATAACTACATTGATTGAAATTCCATTCATGATCTCATTATTAAGAAAACAATAAATGTAATACATCACAGAAACTGAATCACAGGCAAATCATATGATCATTTCATTAGATGCAGTAAAAGCATAGAAAAAATTCAACATCCATTCAAGATATAAGAAATGAACAAATCAATTACAAAAGGATTTGTTTTTTCCCAAAATAATGAAGGCAAAGTATGCCAAACACACAGTCAATATACTGAATGGAGAAATACTGAAATTATTTTTAAATAAGGAACAAGACAAAGGTTTCCAAATTACCATTCTTATTCAGTACTGTAATAAAACATTTAGCCAGATTAAGCAGGCAAAAGAAAGAAACAAAGAGCATGCAAATAGGAAAGAAGGAAGTAAAATATCTGTTTAGAGATGACATTATTCAATACATAGAAACCCCTAAAAACTTCGTGAAAGGATTATTAGATCTATTTAATTCAGTTATGATTAATTCAAAATCAACATTCAAGTATTAGTACATTTTGTAAATATCAACAATGACTTTGCTAAGAATGAAATTATGAAAGTTATCTCGTTCACAACAGTCACAATAAATAAAAATTCGTAGTATAAATTAAGCTAAGGAAATAAAAGGCCTCTACAATGAAAATTATAAAAATCTGA
The DNA here is from genome assembly GCA_020662805.1 of Glaucomys volans. Lineage (NCBI taxonomy): Eukaryota > Metazoa > Chordata > Mammalia > Rodentia > Sciuridae > Glaucomys > Glaucomys volans. The sequence goes on from JAJEJO010004358.1 coordinate 157,622, forward strand.
AGAAAAAAATTGAAGTACATAACAAAAGAAAGACTTCCCATGTTCATGAATTGTATGAATTAATGTTATTAAAATATTCATACCACACAAAGTGATCTACACTTTTAATATAATCCCCATAAAATGCCATGATATTTTTCACCAAACTAGAGAACAAAAACCCTAAAAATCTAATGAAATCAGAAAATATCTCTAATAGGGAAAGATATCTTAACAAAAAAGGATAAAGCTGGAAGCATTACAAACCTCATTACAAGATGTATTATGTTGTAAAGTGGAACAGGAGCGGCCTGCGGGGGTAAGGAGGGTGAGCCTGACGGCGCTAACACCACAACAGGAACTCGGGTTCTGAAGACTAGGCTCGGTTTAACGTGGAACAAGCAGGCTTATATAGCAGACATTCACCGATTACAATTACCAACAGCCGTTAACACCCCCTGCCACGCTCCCTATGCACGCTCGTGCTAGGCTCGTGATTGGCTCGTGATGGGCTCGTGATCAGACCAATTAAGGGAAGAGAAAGCGCCTGAGCTCTGTATCCTCAGGCACTCCTACAGTATTACAGAACCATTGTACCCAATCAGCAGGGTATTGGCAAATAAACAGACACAGAGGCTGATGGAACCCAAGATACAACCTAGAAATAGGCCTATGCCAACTGACCCTCAACCAAGGTGCCAACAGCACACACTGGGGAATGAACTGCTTCTTCAACTAATGGTACTAGAAAAATTTGATATCCATGTACAGATCATGGAACTTGACTCCTGTCATTTACTCAGGACAAAAATCAACTCAAAATACATCAAAGAACTTAATTTAAAATGTGAAACTTTGAAACTACTAGAGGAAAAGATATAGGAGTGACATCAGGATATTGGTATAGGCAATGGTTTTGGGGCTAGGACACCAAAATCACAGGAAACAAAAGTAGAAATTGACAAATGGGATTACCTCAAACCAGAAAGCTTTTGCATAATCAACAGTGAAGAGACAACCTACAGAATGGAAGAAAATATTTATCAGTTATTAATTTGATACAGGGTTAATATGCAGAGTATATAAAGAATGCAAATATCTAAAGAAATATACACCTAATTTAAGTATAAATTTCACCTATGACCTGAAAGTACACTTCTCAAAAGAAGACATACACATGACCAATAAAATATATGAAAAAATGCTAAATATCATTAACCACCAGGGAAATGCAAAAGAAAAGTACAATGAGATATAATTTCACCACAATTAAAATGATTATTTGGAAAAAAAAACAAACAAAAATTAGTAAATGCTAGCCAGCATATGGAGACAAATGAACTCCTATATACTACTAGTGGGAATATAAATTAATACAGCCACTATGGAAATCAGTATGGAGATTCCTCAGAAAACTACAAATAGAACCATTATATGATCCAGTAATCCCCATCCCAGGTATTTATCCAAAAGAAATGAAGCCAGCCTACAAAAAATATACTTTCATATCCATTCTTATGGTGGCACTTTTCACAATAGCTAAAGTATGGCATCAGATTAAATGTACATCACAGATGATTGGATACAGAAAACATGGTATATAATATTACACAATACATCGTATTGTATGCACACAAATACATATGTGCACTGCAGTATTATTCAACCACAAGGAGAAATAAAATACTATAAGTTTCAGAAAAATGGATAGAACTCAAGGACATCTGTTAAGAAAAATAAGTGAGACACAACAATGCAATTATTATATGTTCTTTCTCATATGTGGAAATAAATAAACAAAACAAACCTGAAAGTAGAAGAGTTATTACTAGGGAATAAAACATATGTCAGCAGATGATGGTGGGAGAGATAGGAACAAGGTCAGATGAATATGATTAACACATATTTTGCACATGTATGGAAGTATCACACTGAATCCCATTGATATATGCAATTAATATAATTAAAACAAAATGCCAAAAGAATAAATATATTTAAAATAGCATAAAATACTTTTGAAAAAATTTACAAAGGTGTTAAAATACTTGTTCACTAATATGTGCAAAATGTTGCTGAAAGAATTTTTTTAAAAAAATTGAAATCTTACTTTTATGGATTGGAGGAGCTTGTAATGTAAAGCTGTCAATTCATGCAAAAGCATTTGTAGATTCAATCAAAAATCACTCAAAATCCCAATGATATTTCTGGCAGAATAATAAAATCCATCTAAAAGTTTATATGGATGTGGGGATGTAGAAAGAAGCCACTGGGGTATATGCTCCTTAGGCTGCAGGAAGGTAAAATCCTTGACTGCACACTCAGGATTATTCATGCTTGTGGAGAAAATTCCCAAGTGACCTGACCTGCTGACAGTATTGCCCCAGGTGAGCTTTGCTCATCCTCCTCTCTCCCTCCTCCCTTTGGTAAATTGTGTGACTCCTAATTGGACCATCCTTTCAGACTACCATGTTACACTACTGGTTCTTTGTTCTCGGACTCCCCTCTTCTCTAAAAGTGCTGTAATTCTTTAATAAGTTTGAGACTGTGTCTAGAACCTGCTTTCCCAGGGGCATTGGTTACCCCGTTGACCTTACACTCTCCAGAAGGGACAAAGAGCCCACAGGTCGAAGCCTAGCCAGATGGCTACAACATATGGAATTGCAATATATCATGTATAGAAAAAACGATCCTGAAAAACAAGAACAAAGTTGTTGTTATCACAATTACTATTTTCAAAACTTGCTTAAAAGTCACGGTAATCACAACATTGTGGTACTGGAATAAAAACAGACATACAGACCAATGAAGTAAACGAGAGAACCCAGGAAAAATCTTCACGTATATGACCAAATGTTAACATACTTTATGGTACTGGAATATACACTTAAAATTAGTGAAGATGATATATCTGCTGTTTATATTTTGACAGTTTTCATACTGTAGAAAAGTCTTAAAGCAAGTACATTCTGAAATTTAGTGAATAAAGATGTAACAAAATATCTTGATTTATTTCAAACCAAACAATTCTTTTTTAAAAAAACTCATGGAAATATAATTACAGTTTGGGAACAGATATACTTGTGGCTCACTAACTTTTCTGAGTAAGTGTGGGATAAACCTAAATGATTGTTCTGGGCTCTCCTCTTGTTGAAATTTTTTTTAGCAATGCCAGAAAAATGAATGAAACTTGGTTTAATTTTTCATGACTAGTGGAGTCATTATTCATACATGAGTTATGAGTATGTGCAGTCTTGTTGAGTTTACCTAGTCACAAAATCTCAGAATGAATCTGAGTGTATTTAAGACATATGCTTTTATTTATTTTAAATAAATTAAAACCTTGATATGACTTGTAGTATTATCCTTGATAATACTAGTAGAGTATTTTTTTTAAAAAAAGCAGAAAATATTGGTTAACTGAGATTTTAAAAGAAATATATTCCCTTGATACACAAGTTCCAATGTGCTATACAATGTTTTCTTGAGCTTAATACAGGATATTTTAAGGTCAAAATAGAAAATTTTTGAAATGTAATTTTTAGAGAGTTTATGATTTCATTGAATATAACTCAAAAATGAATTTTGATACATGTTGAGAATTTCTTTACAACATTCACAACTGAAGTAACTCTCTTAATGATCTGAATTCATTTTCTACTTTTTTATACTAATATTAACCTGTAAAATAAAATGAAATACTTATGTTCCAAGGCTTACTATAGACTTTCAACATTAAAATAAATACCAAGTCATTCATACACCATAGATTTTTGCCAATCAAAATACATTCAGTTTTTTTTTTACATTTTTAAAATTGAGACAACTTTTTGATTTTCAATTTTGCTATATCACTAATTGTCTTGAAAGACTTTTTAATATTGTGGATTTTTTGTTTTGATTTATGTAGAAAATTATGTCATTTGTGAAAAGAGATAAATATTTTTTTTCTGATTTGGATTCCTTTTATTTTTCTTTCCTAGGTTCTCTTCCTACAACTTCTAGTACTATGCTGTATAGAAGAGGCCAGTATGGGTATCTTTGTATTTTCTATGATTTTAGAGGAAAATATTTCAACTTTTCATTTTATTCTAATCATAGAAGCTAGGGAACATGTTCTATATAGGTCCATTAAGGCCATTTGTTCTAGAGTGTTCTTCAAGTCCTCTGCTTGCTTTTGGTTTTTTTGCCTATGTGAATATTTTGTTAACTATTATGAATGTGGTACTCCCTATAATTAATGTGTGCTCTTTTTCCTTCAGTACTTTAAGTACTTCTTTTTGTTCTTCCATGCTCTAATGTTAGCTGAGTATACACTTATCATTTTTATATATTTATTTGGAATTTGCCCTTAGTAATTATGTAGCATCTTTTGCTCTCTTCCAAACATTTTAAAGTCTATATTTTTGTTTTAACTATGAACACTTCTGGTCTCTTTAGGGTACAAATTCCTGGGAATATTTGTTTTTCAATTCATTCATCCTCAGAAAACATGCATCTCTTAATCTGAAGCGAGTCTTTGGTAGATGGCATACAGTTGAATCATGCTTTATATCCATTTTCCACTTTACATATTTTGACAGGGGAGTTAACACATTTATTTTTGAAGTCACTATAATAAGAAAGACTTATTTTGTTAATTGTTTTCTGACTGCTACATAGTAGTTTTTTTAAAAAAATCTTTTTTTATGGTTGTTTTCATTTGAGTTTCATTGAATTTTTTCTAATAAAATATTTTGATTTTTTTCTCATGTCATTTTATATATCTTCTAATATTTTCTTTGAGGTTATCATGGAGAATACATAATACATTTTACAGTTGCAAGAACTTATAATATTATATGAACTTAACTTCTAATTATATACAAAAGAAAAATTATATGACTTTATTTCCTTTCCCTCCACACATTTCATATCATCACAAAATAATTTTATATTGTGAGTTCATTAATATATTTTATAGTTGTAGTTATTTTTTATACTTTTGTATTTTAATATCTAGAGTTAAAAATGATTATATTCTACCATTATAGTATTATGTATACATTTATATCTTTAGCAGAAAGCCTTTCTATTTTGTATGATTTTGTATTAGTACAAAAGGGGTGTTAGTTTATAATGAATTGCTAGTTCTTATGAACTAATATGTACTCCTAAACCTTTAGGTTTGTGATGGAAGTCATTCACTGAAGACTTCTTTCTCTGTGTTTTGTTTGAGATGTGCTACTCTAACAAATACTTTCGTGATTGCTCTCTGCCATGATATAGCACAACCAAGAATTGAGTTGTTTTAGGCATGATGCCCTTTAACCTGCCAAAGTGAGAGTTAAATAAATTTTCTCTTTATAATTTATCTAAAGTATTTTGTAGTAACGCACATAAGAAAAATGTAGAATAATTATTATCAAGAAGGTTCATTACCATAACTTTATCCAAGATATGGAGGATCCTTTAGAATAATTCATTTCAGGAAAGATCTGTGGGGAAGTTTGCATCCCAGAGCTGTCTCATGATTCTTACTTGCCAGTAAAGTGCCCTTGAGGCCACTGTATCTATGGTACAAATGGGTCCAGGTGTAGCAGATGCTGGTCACAGACCTTGACATTGTCCAAGAGATACTTTTGGCAGGTGTGAAAAATGCAAAAGTTAAGGGGTCATAGTGGCCTCTACTAATATTTCAAAGGAAAGACTAAGAGGCCAAAAAATATGCTCAAGGTTACAAATTCCCACATTAAGCCATTGATGGATCAATACTTAATGGAACTGGGAAGTAGAGCTTTAGAAGTAACATTAGAGAGGTAGAGAAAACAGGATTGAAAAGCTCAAGGCATCTGCCTACAGCCTCAGAGAATAGCTACACATGCTGAGAGCAGCAAAACTTTAGGGGTGAGGCTTTCCAAGATCTAGGGAGCACAGTCCCCACCATGGTGTGCCCAGAATAGTTGACATGGAACTCTAAGATTTACTGCTTCCCCTTATATATTTTGTTCTTGCTTTGGGATGAATTCTACATTCTAATTGCTTATTTCTCCCTTCTGGAAAAGAATATTTATCTTGTGCCTATCTCACCATTGTGTCTTAGAGCTATGTAACTTGGTTTTGTTATTATTATTATTTTATCAGAGTTCACATGTGAATTTGCCTGGAGTTTCAGATTACACTTGGAACTTGAACTTTTGAGTTATAACAGTTAAGCTTTTGAGACTCTTGGAGAAAGAATAAATTCATTTTACGCTGTGAAATGTACATCAACCATGAAGGACCAGGGATAGAATGCTATGGTTTGGATGTGGTTCAATAATTTAATTGTGTCCTGTAAATTTCCATTGTATTTGAGGACTTGGTTCTCAGGGTGGTGCTATTGGAAGGTGGTAAAACCTTTGGGAAATGAAACCTACTGCAAGATTCTTAGGTCACTGGGGGCAAAAGGTAATTTATGGCAACCTTTGGTATTTCTCATGTGGCCCCCTGAGTTCTCATGAGAGGGTTGTTATAAAAGGAGAAAGCCTGAATCTGGTCCTGCCCATTCCCTTTCTCTGTACTCCTGTTCAAGATATGACTGTTTTTCTTAATACGTTCTTCCTTCATTACTATCCATCATGATGTCACACAGCTGAAAACTAAGCCAAAGTAGGTATTATGCTCTTGAACCTCCAAAACCATGAGCTAAATCGTCATTATCTCTTTATAAGTTAGCTTGCTCACGGATTTGGTTGTAAAATTCAAAGCTAATACAAAGTTTTATGCTACAAAATCCCCTAATGGCATAATGGGAGTTCCTTTGTATGTGAGGAGTCATTTTTCTCTTGCTTCATTCATAATTCTTTCTGATTTTAACAAATCAATTATAATTCATCCCTGTAGAGCTTCTTTGGGTTGACCTTGGAGACTTTGGGCTTCTTCAATATAGTTTTCCATTTCTTCTCTACATTTGGAAAGTTTCAATATTATTGCTATAAAAAGACCTTTGCCCTGTTCTCTCTTTATTCTTTGATTCTCCTATATGGTTAACATTCCTATACTTGAATGTATCCTATAACATTGTAGACTTTTCTTGCTCTTTCTCATTCTTTTTTTTTTATTACATTGACTGAAAAATTTCAAATGAACTTTCAAGTATGCTACTTCTTTCTAGTGCTAGATAAGTCTGCTCTTGAATTCTTCTACAGAGTTTTTCAGTTCATTTATTATTTTCTCTGCTCCAAAATTTCTGTTTGGTTCTTTTTTGTGTTTACTGCTTTAAATGTTCTAATTTTCTTCATCCATTATTTTCATGAGTTCACTGAGCATCTTTATGATGATTATTCATTTTTTAGTTTTCAAAAAATTCAGTAACCAATGTAGCACAATTTCTTTAGGATTGATTTGTGAAGATTTGTTTAATTCATTGGGCCATGTCTCCTTCTTTATACAAATGTTAGGATCTTGACAATTGAAAAAAAAATAGTCTTCTCTTTATCTTTATGGATTGACTTTGTGTAGAGGAAGTTCTTCATCAATCAACCCATCAAGAGATTCTGGAAGTCTTTGCAACTGTTGTGGGTGATACGTGCCATGACCTGTATGGCATACCCGAGAAACCAGTGAGAGGTAATGGGGGATTAAGAAACACACACACACACACACACACACACACACACACACACACACACACAGATATTGAGAGAAAGCTGGGATCAGTTATACACGGCATTCTGATGGAGAAACAGTGACTGAAGAGCTGACCCAGCAAGTTTATTTATATAAGGTCTCATAATCAAGAAGTTAAGGACTATACAGGCATTGTTCTTTGTGCACTAGAAAGTTACAAGGCTAGAAATATTCTTGTAGGAATTTCACTGTTGCAATGCTTGGAGCTTCCTGTGGCACCCAGGAAGCCCATTGTTCAAAGTCTTTACTAAGTTGGCAAGCTTGAAGGTTATAGCACCAGAGAAACATTGTAGTTATCTTGCTATGCTCAGAATCCTCTATTCCTGGGAGCTGGTGTCTGAAATCTAAGTCAAGAACTGAATGATTCTGTGGCTAGCACAGAACCTCCATTTGAGCAGGGCATCACCATGCAACTGATTACCTCAGTCAGCACCCTTGCACCAAGAATATTCCAAGAGGGGCATTGCCTCTGTCATAGGACAGTTTAAAACCCATAATTCAGTCACCACTCCTAACAGATATGCATGGTGTCTGTATATGCAATTTCTCAATTATCAAAGATTACTGGTTTATTTTTTTGTAGATCGTCATTTCTTATTCCATTTGTTGTGTGTCTGAGGCATTGTTATCTGTTTTAAAGAAGCATACTGACCAATTTCACCTTTTGCTAGTGTCCACTTGGCATGTAGAGCATGTTGTTTCCCCATCCATGACCTGAGTGAAGTAAGATAGATACCAGTTTCTCAGACAGTCCTCCAAAAATTTGAAGTACTGGCCACAAAATCCACTCCTCTCCTTCTTTGCTAAAGAAGAATTCTTATGTTGTACATATCTCCCTATTGTGTTAAATCATTCTTATCCAAAAAACCATTTTTCTTTGTTCTTAGCAGACCCCCACACATCCAAATTCTGTCAGTACTCTCAGCGATCTAAATGAGGCAAGACAGAAATTAGACACTCATGTAAACTTCCAAATATCGAAGAATCTTGTAGGCATACATTCTCTTTGCTGCCACCTCATTGGAAAAGTTGCTGAGATGGTCATTCTATCATGGCACTGAGTTATGACATCTTGGAGGAGTTGGACATTCAGGTAAAATTAAATTTTTCTTCTTTAACTTTCAATATAATCATTCTTGACTTTGTGCTTACGTCAGATATTGCTTCTTCTCTGCATTCTGGTAGTCTCTTGAATACATACATACGCACACATATATGTATGCATATGTATATATCTGTATATATATGTGTGTGTATATATATGTATATATATACATATATATATACTGAGTCATTATATATATATATGTATATATATAATGACTTACAACTATTAAATTGTTGTTTCTGTGGGGGAAGGAACCAGGAATTTCTGTACCACCATAATCCTAATATCATTACTCTTAAAATTTGTGTAATGCAAAATGCATGTTTAGTGCATTTTCATTCATTAGTAATGAGAGGTTAGATGCATTTTGCCTGCACCTTGTTGTTTCTGTTTCTCTCAGAAATTCTGGTAGAGCAATGAATAAATGATTTGTGAGGTTATTTTCATCCATGCTTACATAACCCTATGAGTCTCCAATGAGTTATACAAACACATACATTAGCAAACATACATATATATGCCAATACACACATATTCAAAAATTAGAATTCAGCAAACAAAATCAACTTAAAATTATTTCACCATGTATTCTACTTGTTTGATCTCTTTCTTAATGAATAACTGAACACAGCTCTCTAGTTGGGGGAAATAAAATGTCATTTAAAAAATCTGTAGTAAGCTGGGCACAGTGTCACATGCCTGTTTTCCCAGTGGCTCAGGAGGATGAGGCAAGAGGATCATGAGTTCAAAGCCAACCTCAGCAAAAAACAAGGCACTAAACAACTCATTGAGACCTTGTCTTGAAACAAAATACGAAATAGGGTTAGGGTGTTGCTCAGTAGTCAACTGCCCCTCAATTAAATCCCAGTATTCCACCTCCCCCAAAAAAAGAAAGAAAAAAATCTGTAGCAAAAAAAATCACTAAATATAAATTGATATGTGTCTTTGTATAGTTCAGTCTATATCATCAAACATATTTGTTTTCTTCAAAAATATGTTAAAATAAATACAATAAGATATTGAAATCAAGGTGATAAACACTATGTTTCATATGGACCCTGCATGATTAAAATACCAGTTTTATATTTTACACCACCAATCCTTCTTGATGAGGAGACACCCAGACACATTGTCACAGTCTATCATGTTCTTAAAAGGCCACATTTATGGTGCCCAAATTATTTACTTATTTACTCTCCTCTATGTTACACATGGAGGGTGATAAGCTTCTAAACCTCACTGGGATTTGGGGTATTCACTTTTCATTAATGTTATGCCCCTCTGCATGTAAAAAAATTGTTTGCATTTTCTCCAGTTAATTTTCCTGCTGTGTGTGTAATCAATTCCCCATAATGAAATTAATAATTTTCTCTTGTAAGAGGTTGGAGTTATTCTCACTGTCTAATTTTTTAAAATTTTAATTACTGGTTCTTCTTAGTTATACATGATAGGAGAATCTGTTTTGATAAAATTATGCAAGCATAGACTATATATTATTCTATTTAGGACCCTATTCTTGTGAGTAGGCATGATGGTGGGGTTCACTTAGGTATTTTCGTATGTGTACAAAGGAAAATTATGTTAGATTCATTCTACCACCTTTCCAATTCCTATTCCCCCTTCCTTTTATTCCCCTTTGTCTGATCCACTAAACTTCTCTTCTTCCACTCCCTGCTTTATTGTGATTTAGCTTGCACACATCAGGTAAAACATGTGACCTTTGGTTTTAGGGGACTGCCTTATTTCATGATGGTCTCCATATCCATTCATTTGCTGAGAAATGTCATTGAGTCATTATTCTTTATGGCTGAGTAATAGTCCACTGTGTAAATGGACCATAATTTCTTTAACTAGGTATCTTTGGTGGGCATCTAAGTTGGTTCCATAGCTTAGCTATTGTGCATTGTGCTGCTATGAACATTGATGTGGCTGTGTCACTGTAGAATGCTGATTTTAAATCCTTTAGATATATTCCAAGAAATCAGATAATTGGGTCAAATGGTGGTTCCATTCCTAATTTTTTGAAGAATTTCCATAGTGCTTTCCATAGTGGTTGCATCAATTTGAAGTTTCACCAATAATGTATGAGGTTTCCCTTTTCCCCATATCCTCACCAACATTTGTTGTTGCTTGGATACTTGATCATTACCACTCTGACTGTGGTGAGATGGAAATGCAGTATAGTTTTAATTTGCATTTCTCTAGTTGCTAGAGATGTTGAACAATTTTTCATGTATTTATTGAGCATTTATATTTATTTTTGTGAGAAGGATCTGTTTGTTCCTTTGCCTATTTATTGATTGGATTTTTTCTGAATTTTGCCTAGTTAAATTTTAAAAACCAAAGAACATAACCTTTTTTTGAAACTCATTCAGGTAAAATCTAAATGGATATCATAGTTTAATTCAGAATTTCACCCTAAGTCTCATGTGTTGAAGGCTTTGTCCCCAGTGCAGCAGTATTCATATGTGGGGGTTTTTGGAAGTGACTGGATCAAGAGGACTCTAAACTCATCAGTGCATTAGTTTATTCATGAGATCTATAATTTGATGGTATTATTGTGAGTTGGAGGAAAATGAATGAGGTAGGGTCTTGTTGGAGGAAGTAAGTAACTGTGGACCTATAGACATGCCCTAGAATGCCTCTAACTCCTCCCTCTTTCTAACTCCATGCTTTCTGGATGCTATAAGGTGAGTACCTCTCTTCTGTCATGTCCCTCCACCATAATGTACTGCTTTGCCTCAATGAATCCAGGTGACCACAGAATGTAGCTTCTGAAGCTATGAGTTGAAAGAAGTCATTTCTTCCTTTAAGTTATTTTTTTCAGGTAATTGTCAGTGATGGAAAACTGAATAACACAACAGACCTCTGCTAGCTTTACTCAAATAACACATATATTGCATGGTTACCTTCATAATGGTTGTGTAAAGTTTTTTCTCTTTTAGAATTTTGAGAAAGCCTTGTCTAATTCAAACAAACTTTCTTCTCAAGACCTGCAAAAAGTGTCCAATGTGTGAACTTTTGGCATAAGAGGGCCCAAAGCTCCATATTCCCATCACATTAATGCTTCCATTTCTGGAACATGTGTCCTATGAAGAACCATGAAATTTGTCTGTGTGTGCAGATCACTGATTACTTTACCTATCCTGATATAAAATAAATAATGGAGGAGGAAAGTAGTCATTACACTCTATATTGGTAGAAATGTAAACTAGTACAACCACTACAGGAATCCGAATGAAATTCATCAATTAACTAAAAGTAGAACTACCATATTATCCAAGTGTTCTATTTCTGGGTATATACTCAAAGGAATTAAAGTGAGCACACATACAAATACCTGCAAAACCTTGTTTTTCATGTGGTCATAGTTAAACTATGTGATCAGCCTAGGTGGCCATCAATGGATTGATGGATAAAGAAAGTGTGATCTATATTAATACTGAAATATTATTCGGTAATAAAGAAGAAAGAAATCTTTGAGAAAAATGGATGCAACTGGAGATTAGAAATACATTTATTGCATATTTTCCTCATGTGTGTAATCTATGCAAAAAAAATGAGATGAGAGTTAACAGGGAGACTACTAGAGACTGGGAATCAGGAAGGGTGGAGGGAGAGTAAAGGGGATGGATATGATCAAAGTTTATTAGTTGCATGTCCACATGTGCTATAATGATACCCACTATTATATATAATCAAAATGTTCTAATAGTTAAAAAAACTGGGGTCTCATAGACCATTTTTAAGAAGGTTGCTAAATTGTGGACAAATAGCTAAATGAAAGCAGAGGGAGATTGGGCTTTTGGGGGTAGTAAATTATGGGCAGATAAATTGATAGAAACCCTAACAGAAAATAAGAATTTTTTTAAATATGGTTTGTTATGGAGACTCAAGTTGGAACTTTTTCTAATGATAATTTATCTCTGGTGATTAAAACTTTTCCTTGTCTTACTGATAGGGGAGAAGGAACTATCCTTAAGAATGACAATTTCCTTTGAAAACAGAAATCCATGCCATAACTTTAGGCAGAGAGAGTGAAAGCAGATATAGTCTGATATTTTTCAATTATTTTCCACTCAAAAAAATCATTATGCCAAAGTGCCATATTTTGTGATGGCATACTGTGTTTCCTTCACTCTACTTTTCCAAAATACCAAATGAAATATTAAAACAAGAAGACTACTGATTGTCAGATTTGTTGACAGGATAATTACTTGAAATTTGAATTGAATAATATTCAGTTCTAATAATTTTCAAGCTGAATAGAATAAGGGGTATCATAATATACCTGATTTTAGAAGCCATGGACTTCTTAATTTGGTGAAAGAAATGTTTAGGCAGCATAGCATTCAGGCAGCTGCAGGGATATTGCTGCTGGCTTTTAGCCAAATTTATTGTGATAATCAGGAGCAGGAAGCAAAGCAGAAAGATTTGGAAAAAGTGAATTTCAAAGGTTGGAGTAAAACGAGGTCTAAGGAATCTGCAATTATTAATGGCATTACTGACAGTAAAGAAATGCTAAAGACTTTGCCTGGAGACAATAAGAAAGATGGTTTAAGGGCATCTCAGGAGCTGGCAAGACCACTTTCATCTCAAGCTCAAGGGAGTAAGGGTGAAATTATCTTGAGAAGAGACCAGTGGGGCATGCTTCTTGCACTAGAGGGCCTAGGAAATTTTTTCACCCAGACACTTAGAGGCTGCTGCAGCAAGGATCTCTGGAATTTTGGCTACTACTCTAGATGACAGCAGATCTTGGCATCAAACTTGTGGTTCTGGTTCTGCTGGAATGCAGGATGTTGGTATTAGGGGGTCAGGAAGGCTTCCACCAAGATTTCAAAGGAAGGCCTGGGAAGCCAAGCAAAGTGAAGGCACCCTGTGAGAAGTCAAAGTCGGGAGATGTGAGGAGGAAGTCAAAGCCACAATGGAGACTGCTGAGATTAAGAAATGCCAGTAACATGGGCCCTCATCCAGGAAAGCTGCAGGAATTAAGCATAGACAAGCCAACAGAAAGGCCCCTTGGGCTGCATCCAACAAGGCCCCAGGGGTGGAGCTATACAAGCCCTTTTGAAGAGAACATCATGATGTCATGTGCCCCAGATGCCAGACATGGAGCTACAAGACCTGTTTATCCAGCTGGATTTCAATCTTGATTTGGTCCCATGCCTTCTTTCTGTGTCCCTATTTCTATAAATGGAAGTATCTACTCAGTAGCTTTATATGTTGGAGATTTGTAAATTGCTCTTAATTTTATAGGAGCTCACAATGCGAGAATACCTTGAGCCTCAAAGACTTTGGACTTCAACTTTGAGCAATCTCAGAACTGTTGAGACTATGGGGACTCTTGGAAATGGATTAAATATATTTTGCATTGTCAGATGAGTGTGAGCTTTTGGGGGCCAGGGGTGAAATGTTATGGTTTGGATATGAGGTGTCCCCGCAAAGCTCATATGGGACAATGCAAGAAGTTTCAGAGGAGAAATGATTGGGTTGTAAGAGTCTTAACCCAATCAGCGGTTTAATCTCCTGATAGGGATTAACTGAGTGATAACTAAAGTGGTAGGGTGCAGCTGGAGGAGATGGGAATTGAGCATGGTTTGGGGGTATATATTTTGTATCAAGAGAGTAGAGACTCTCTCTCAATTTCCTGATCACCATGCTGTGAACTGCTTCCCTCTGCCACACTCTCCTGACATGATGTTCAGATTCATCTCCACCAGCCCTGAGGAATGGAGATGGTCTTCTTCTATAGTCTAAGACCTCTGAAACTGGGAGCACTCAAATAAACTTTTCCTCTTCTATAATTGTTCTGGTCAGATCTTTTAGTTACAGCAGTGAAACAGCTAACTAACCACCCCCCCCCAATTATCTCCTCATCCATCTGTACCTCACCCTGGTGCCATCTCACCTGCACTCACCTCAATCCAACCTTCTTCCCCAACCAAATGCTATAGTGGGGCTTCCACTAGATACTTATGTGAAGACCTTAACACCCTGTTACTACCATGGCAGCTGAGATTCAGGACCTGTACCCTCTACAGTGAGTGAAGCCAAATTTGAAGAGATTGTGAAGCAAAACAGAGGAATTTCCAGCACTGCATTTTCAAAGTAGTGTCGAAGCCAGTGCAGGGAGTTACAGTGATGTAGTTGAGACCCTGCTCACAGCCATTGCATTTATCAAAGAATGCCAGGTTACCAATGATGAGCATTGCTATGTCCTCATCTCTTCTCTTAAGGACTCTCTTCATTTCATTGAGACCAAGTCCTACAGTGTGGGTGCCAGCAATAGCTCTTCCAGGAAAGACATTGGTCCAGGAAGAGAGCAGCAGGAGGCACTGGAATTTAATTCATAATGAAGATGGAAATTATGATCATTCCCAAGAAAGGAACCCAGAGCATGAGAGACACTGGAATAGAGAGCAAGACCAACACAATTGAGAAAGGAATCTGGTTAGAAGCAAATGATTTTTCCCCTTTTTAAAAATTTTAATGAACTTGCATTTTCTCACCTTGATCAGGACTAAAGGAGGATAGCCATCCCACCTCTTCTTTTTCTTCCAAACCCTGAACTCCTTCTTACACCCAGGAATTAGCCTCAACCCTACAAATTTGAAGATGGCTTTGGCAGCCTTCCCAATCCCACACCCCTTTTTATTCCTGGGGAAAGAACCTAAAGACATCATGTGGTTTGGGGTGTTGCAGACAGGAAGAAAGCAACATGTTCAGGCTTCTGGTCTCCATAGAATATAGTGCTTTGTCCAAGGAAATATATGAGTTTCTGATCCTCCAGGAGCAGTGCAGTGATGACGCTGACAGATTGACTTCCTTCCCAAAGAAAATGGATCCTCCATGAAGGATCCAGGATTTTACCCTCAGCACTAGATTTGTTGGGGTCCAAAGGGTCCATCCAATTCCTTTGGCCAACATAGCATTTGTTTAACTCCTTTACCTTCTCAGCCCTTTGAGGAGGGACCAGAACAGAAATTATCTTGTGAAAAGCTACTTCTGTTCTTGGTTTTCCCTCTCATGTTTGAATGTTTTATTCCCTAACCTCCAAGAGGGATGAACTCTTTCAACTCCCTGCTGTCCATCCTTCTCAGTGGACTTGTCCCTTCTACACAGAGAAGACCATTAAATTTATTTCTGCTAGGCTGACTGGCAGAGTCAATTGCCACCCTTTGCTGCTTCGTGCTTTGTTGCTTCTTGGAATAATCAGTTCTCTTAAGTGATCCCCTTCCCTGAGGCTTTTCCATTCAACCCATGGAGCTGTTCTCTCAAGAAGGCTGCTTCTTTGTTTTAGAGGAAGCTACTGCCATTGGGAGATGGGGATGTAGGGAACTCAGTAATGAAAAAACTTAGCAAAGCACCAGGAGGAGTGGGGAAGGAGGCAAGTTGGGCAGGATATGGCCTACTTCCACAGAATGTTCTTTTTTCCTGTTTGATATAAGCATGGACTTGCATTCCCCAGATACATTCTTTTACTTATTGTGGAATAACCCAGCGCTTTTAGGCAGGTAAAGTCACAAATTTTGTGTCTTATCTTTGACATTGATATAATAGCTCCACTCACTCTTCCTGGAGATATTTCATGTATCTGATAAGGAGTAAGGAACTCATCTCAGAATTCTAAGGATCAGCACTGTGGGGGCCATTTTCTACATAGGCACATGGAATTGCTTTTCCCACGACATCCAAATTATGATGTGGTTGCTGTTGAGGAAGGTGGGAGCAATAAGGTTCTGCAGTACTCATGGGATGATGCTACTTTTGCATTCATATACAGCGCATATGACACCTAATGTGAAAAGAGACACGGCATGTAAGATGATATATCATATGAAGCATACGGTTTACTGGGGAGCCTTCTGATTCAGATGTGAGAGACTGAATTGAACTAAACCCTTCTTCCATTCCTAGCACTGTCGGGGTGCCCACTGGCCGGGGCGGGCGGCGTGCTCCGGCTGGCTGGCGACTCCCGCACCCCAGAGCGAAGGCGCGCATCTGGCCCCTTCCATGGAGGTGCCTCCAGCCCGACTCTGGCGCCTCCGTTCTGCCCACTGCGCAGGACATGAAGAGGCGGCGCATAGCGGCTGGAGGAGACAGCTGCTGCACAGCCACAGCGGGGCCTTGGAATGCACCCGCTGGAGCCATGCTGACGTGGACAGCTCCCGCCCCCCCCACCTTCCGGAGGGTGGGTGGGTTTGCCCACAGACAGGATGTCCGTGTTGGGGCCAGCCCTGAGGCCGCGTGAGGAGGCAGGCCGGCCCAGACCCCCTCCTCATGTCTCGCCCACCACGCTGGCCTGTCAGGGTGCCCGGGGCCCCAGGCTAATGCGGAAGTCTTCGCCATTGGCCAAGACTTCTGCATGCTCAGTGCGTGATCACTGAGTGTCTAGGCTCCATGCAGCTTGCAGTCCACGAGCTAACCTCGTGGACAGCTCCGTGATTGGTTGTTCCTGCATATATATACTGCACTACTTCCCTTTTGGGGGAGGAAGAAGAAAGATTCTGTAAGGAGATGGCCATCGTGTGAATAAAGCTTCTGACCAGCCTACGTGTCGTGTCTCACTGCGGGCAGGGATTCGCCATATAGCACGTTTCTGATATACCTCTTAGTCACTGAGGAAAACCCCAGGGTTGGAGAGGCATGTTCCCTTGGGACAGACTCAATAGGTTTTAGCTATTTCACCCTATTCCTCAACCCTGTCCCCACCACTTCAGAACATGATACCTTGTCCAACTGATCAAGTGTTTTTAAGTAATGTGCTTATCCTTGAGAGTATTTCCATATGTCTTTTTCAAATGCACAGAAAGCCAAGTAAGGTGACAGTTTAAGGAAAAACAATATATAGGATATGAGAAAAGCCATTTACCTGGAGAATTATTTTCTCACCTTTTATGGTTTTTTTTTTACTCAATGATATAATTTTAGTTGTATTTCCTGATAGCAAAAGGGGAGAGAAACAGCCCTTAAAAGAGCCAAGGCTCCCTGTCCCCCTGTTGCTGGTGATTTGTTTTTCTCTCTGATAGGTTGAATATTGTGTAACAAACTTGATAGTGCTGTAAAAAATAATAAGCTTTGAAAGATCAAATAATTCTATTCAAATTTTAAGTACTTTTTTTAAATATGAAATTTGTGTATTCACTTTAAATACTGTTTCTCTTAAACTAAGTGTATGCTGAGTAATAAAACAGAAGAGATCTCTAACACTCTACACAGTTTGAAATGGATTTAGAAACAAAATATAGCACATATAAAGATTAAGTTTTAAGTTAACATATTAATTTGTAGAAAATATTTAGCTTTTATAAAAAATTAACTGCTTTATTGAGGCATAATATAGAAATAGCATATAGTTAAGATGTAATTTTGTTGAGGTTGGTTCTTGCTATGTGGTCCAGGCTGACCTTGTACTGCAGGTTTCAAGCTATCTTCCTGCCCCAACCTCCCAAGTATCTGGGAAATGAGGTGCGTACCACTGCACTGATCTTAAAGGCATAAATTTTAATAAATCTTTCCAAATGCTGAAAAATCACCAAAATCTAGATAGGGAACAAATCCATCACACAAAACTTTTCCTCTTGCCCATCTTGAATCTCACTTTCTTGATCTTCTCTGACACCCCTGTATATCCACAGAACTACTCATCTATAGTCTCCCAGGCAGGGTAGTTTATATTTACTAGAATTGAATATAAATGGAATCATGAAGTGTGTATGTTTTTGAGTCTGTACTCATTCATTAAGTATCATATTTTGAAAATATATCCATACTGTTAGTGTTACCAATAGTAATTCCTCTTGTTTCTGAGTTATACCTCATTGTATGAACATACCACTGTTTGTTTGTCCATTCACTTGTTGATAGAAAATTGGGTTCTTTCCAGTTTGGGACTATTACAAAAAAACCTGCTATGAACAATAGTATCTGAGACTCTGAATGGAAATATGCTTTATTTCCTCTTGGATACATGCCCATGAGGGGGATGCCTAGATTACATCATAAGAATGTGCTTGAATACTTAAGAAACTCAAATTCTGAAAGCAGTTGCTTCTTAGTATATAAAATGTCTAAGTTGATGATCAGAGAAAAGATGGTGGATTAGTGGGATGTGTCTTTTCTCACAGCTCTGTGACTCAGAACTCATACAGTCAGAAAACTACTTCTCTGTGAGGTGAGTGAACAAAAGCACTCCACTGATACTCAATATTGGACACAGAGCCTTGCAGACTGGGGAATCTGTGGTACATCAGATAAGGAAAAGGAAAAGAATTGGAGCTGAGCTCCTGGTTGGAGCAGGGAAAATTAATATACAAGATCAGAAAAGACTGAAAAATGCTGGGAAGGTCTTGGCACGGGGAATCCCAGGACTGAAGGGCAGCCTGCCCTAGGATGACCCAGAGGCAATTTGGCTCTTTAACTAGTGCACAAAAGTCACCTGGGTCTGCCTGTTATGCATAGGGATCCTAAACTGGAGACTTTAGTACTTATCAGGGGCAGCAATGCCAACTAGGACCAGGAGTTTGGGGCTGAGTCCAATACAAGGATACAGCAGAAGCCAACAGTGAGATCTAAACCGAATCTAGCAGATCAGGAGAATCTCTGGCATGGTGGGATTTCTGGCCCAGAGACCATTTTGCCTGGGGATAATTCAGGTCTGAGAGGTTGGAGAAGCCCACCCTTCTCCTGCTTGAACGCAGAAGCACCCACAACCCAGTGGCAGACCGCCAATGTAGAATTCAAATGGCAGAGTGATTGAGCTCAGTGCTGGGAGATAGTCCTTTGGGAAGTCTGAAAGGGCAATATCCCTGAACAATAGAACTGGCGAAGGACTGATTCCCCCTAGCCACAAGTAGTGCCCTGAGAGGAGTAGTGGGGTACAGTTCTAGAAGTGCTTTGGTTCATTAACACCCTATAACTTCCCACACAATAGTATATCTGGGGCAATACTAGACAAGCCCTGTCCCTGGGAGCTTCACTTGTAGAAATTCATCTCATAAAACCCAGGTACCTATACTCTGGAAGTGAAACTGAGAGTATCTTCCATAGCTCCTCACACCATTTCACTGAGAAGGAAGCTGAGAAATGAAAAGTCAGTTTGGCACAGACAGGGTGCATATACTCTCATTGACTCTTCTGTTATTTTGTTTTTGGTTTTGTTTTGTTTTTGAATGTGCACTGATGCACATGTGATGAACATTTATACATTTGTTTCTGCTTTATCACTTTTAGCATTTCTTGAGGGTAGTTATTTTTCTATACTCTGTTTTTTGAGGGATATGGTTTTTGATTAGTATATTTTGGATTGATTTTCTACTGTCTGTTTCACAACTCTGTTCCCCTTTGGTTGTATTTCTCTTTTTTCTTGCTAACTGCCAAACTCTATTGCTCTATTCTCTCTTTCACTCTTTGTTAAATTACATATTTATATATATAGCATTTATTTTACTTACTTATTTTTATGTGGTGTTGAGGATGGAACCTTATGCCTCACACATGCTAGGCAAATGCTCTACCACTGAGCTACAACTTCATCCTTCATTTAATTATTTCATTTCCATTTCTAAGTCTCCCCCCTCATAAGCACATCCTATGCCAATTCTGCATTTGCCCTATTCACCTCTTGAATATATAAACCCTTTTCTACCAGGCAATCTCTTCTTTCTTCCTATTGATCTCTATCTTTAACTGGATACTTATACATATTCATATCTTTTAATTTTTTTTCATTTCTAGCACTTTTTGAAGCCAGATATTCTTCATGGATCACTACTTTGAGGATTTAGATATTTGGTAAGTATATATTGATTTTATTCTTGTGTTCCTTTCTATTTTTACTTCTTTTAGAAATTTTTATTTTATACATGTTTTCTCATTTATCTGTTTCCCATGACTCTCCTTCTTTTCCTTCACCAACAGCCAATCTATATTGATCTCTTTCAATCTTCCTTTAATTTATTTCTATTTTCTCTCCTCCTTCCTCATAATCATCACATCCTACATCACTTTTGTTCTATCCCTGTTTACCCTTTGAAACTGTAAATGCTTTTGTAAACTTACTGATTTTACCATGAGCAATAAGTGATCATATCATTTTTGAATATTTTGACAATCAACATTGTAGATGTCACAGCAAGAACTATTTGGCATAAAATGCTATAAATTGTTAGCATTGGTTATTGATATTATCTGTTTCCCCCTAAACTTTGAGGTGCTGGAAATCTTCAAGGACATTCTAAGTCCACAGGGAAGAAACTCTACTGCCTCAAGACCAACTATTAGATGGGTAGACACACAAACACCATGAAAGAAGAAGGGAACAAATTGCTCCAAACAAACCAACATACTTCAATAACAGAATCCATCAACGCAACAGTGGAAGAAATGTCAGAGAAGGAGTTTAGAATGTTGAGAGTTAAATTGATTTGAGAGGTAAAAGACAATGTTAGTGAGAAAATATAGGAGGTGAAACATCACTTCCACTAAGAGATAAAAATTCTGGAGTAAAAATCAAGCAGCAATACTCAAAGGAATCAAGCATCACAGTAGACTAGACCACTTGGAAAACAGAGTTTCAGGAGATGAAGCCAAAATATATAATCTTGAAAATGAAATTGACACTGGAGAAAAGATGTAGAGACCATGAACAAAACTTCCAAGAATATGGAATAGTATGACAAGACCAAAATTAAGATTTATCAGGATAGATGAAGGCTTGGAGATACAAACCTAAAAATGCACAATTTTTCACTGAAATAATATCTGAAAAATTTCCAATCCTTAACAATGAAATGGAAAATCAAATATAAGAGGTATACAGGTCTCCAAACATCAAAAATTAAAACAGACACAAACCAAGGTACATTATTATGAAAATGCCTAACATACAGAAGGATAGAATTTTAAAGGTTGCCAGAGGGAAAAATAAAACATATCACATTAATAGAGAAACAATATGTATCTCAGCTGATTTTTCAATCCTGACCCTTGAAGCTAGGAAGTCTTAGAATAATATATACCAAGATCTGAAAGAAAGTGGATGCCACCAAGTAAACTATAACTATCAGAATTGGTGATGAACTAAAATCTCCCATGATAAACAAAAGTTAAAAAATTGAAAACTAGAAAGACTATACTACAAAACATACTTGATAAAATATTTCATGAAGAAGAAATTAAAAATAAAAATGAAAACAAGAAAAGGGAGGAAATATACTAGAAGAATAATCAGTCAAAGGAGAAGCTAAATCAAATTAAATAAATCAAAATGACAGAGAATAAAAAATCATTTCTCAATAATAATATTAAATGTAATTGACCTAAACTCATCAGTCAAAACACATATAGTGGCAGGTTGGATTTAACAAGATGGGACAATATGCTGTCTCCAAGAGACTCACCTCACAGGAAAAGTCATCCACAGACTGAAGGTAATAGGATGGGGGAAAAAAAACATATCATTCACAAGGACCTCATAAACAAGCAGGAGTATCTTTCCTCATATCAGATCATTGGACTTCAAGTCAAACGTAATCAAAAGGGGCAAAGAAGGCCATTTCATACTACTTAAGAGAATTATACATCAACAAGCCATACCAATTGTAAATATTTATTCCCCAAACAATGGAGCATCTACATATGTCAAACAAACCCTTCTCAATTTCAAGAATCAGACCACATCACAATAATATGGGGTGACTTTAATGTGCCTCTTATCATCAATGGATAGATCCTCCAAATAAAAACTAAATAAAGAAGCTATAGAATATATAATTTAAAAATACAGTTAACAATTTAGACTTAAAGACATAAAATATTTCATCTATCAATGACTGAATACACTTCTCAGCAGTACATGTATCGTTCTCTAAAATATACCCTAGCTTAGGCCACAAAGCAACTCTTAGAAAATGCAATGAAATAGAGATAAGACTTTACATTTTATCAGATCATAATGGAATGGAATTAGAAATCAACAAGAAAATAAAAAATAGAGGCTACTCTCACAAGAGGAGACTAAATAATATGCTATGGAATGACCAATGGATAGCTGAAGAAATCAGGAATGAAATTTAAAAAAAAATTAATTACAGGTAAATGGGAATAGTGACACAACATATCAAAATCTCTGGGACACCATGAAGATGGATCAAAGAGGAAAGTTCATTGCATTGAACTCATTCATTTAAATAATAGAAAATATACAAAAAATTCTAACTTTACAAATTGAAGCCCTAGAAAAAGAAAAACCAACATTGAAAGCAGAAGACAGGAAATAATTAATATCAGAACTCAAATTAATGAAATTAAAACAAAAAAGGTTAAAGGTTCAAAAATCAGCAAGATAAAAACTTGGTTCCTTGAAAAAGTAAATAAAATTGATAAACCCTTAACCAAGATAATGAATAAAGGAGAGAAAACTCGAACTACTAAAATTCATGAGGAAAAAGGAAATAACATATGGACACTACTGAAATACAGATGACAAGCACAAAATATTTTGAAAATTTATAGTTTAATAAAATTGAAAATCTTGAAGTCATTAACAAATTTCTAGAGACATATGACCTAACCAAATTGAATCAGGAGAACATAGAAAATTTAAACCAATCGATCTCAAACAATGAAACAGAAGACACCATCAAAAGCCAACCAACAAAGAAAAGCCCAGGACCAGACAGATTCCCAGCCATCTGGGTTCTTCCAGGTCTTCAAATAAGAACTTACACCAATACTCCTAAAATTATTCCATGAAATAGAAACGGAGGGAACCCTTCCAAATTCATTCTATCATGCTAGTTATCACCTTGATACCAAAATCAGACAAAGACACATCAAGGAAAGAAAACTTCAGACCAATATCCTTGATGAACACAGATGCAAAAATTCTTAATAAAATACTGGCAAATCACATATAAAAACATACTAAAAAGAAAGCGCACCACAATCAAGTGGAATTCATCCTAGGGATGCAAGGTTAGTTCAACATACAGAAATCAATTAACATCATTCATCACATCAGTAGACTAAAACACAAGAATCACATGATTTTCTCAATAGATGCAAAAAAAAAAAAAAACCAGTTGACAAAGTATAGCATCCATTCATGTCACTAAACACTGGAAAAATTAGTGACAGTAGGAAAATACGTCAACACTGTAAAGCTGTATATGTTAAACTCAAGGCCATCATCATTCTAAATGGAGAAAAACTGAAAACATTCCCTCTAAAATCTTGAACAAGACAAGTATACTCTCTTTCACCACTTAGATTCAGTATACTCCTTGAAACTCCAGCCAGAGCAGTTAGAAGAAAGAATTAAAGAGATATGAATAGGAAAAGAAGAACTCAAACTATCCCTATTTGCTGATGACGTGATTCTATATTTAGAAGACCAAAAACACTCCACCAGAAAGCTTCTAGAACTCATAAATGAATTCAGAAAAGTAGACAGATACAAAATTAACACTTGCTGCAACCCACACAGCATCATCAAAGGATTCTCAAGTAGGGGTGACTGGAAATGGAGAGAAACACAAAGACAAAGAAAACACAGAGACATCTCAAGTAAAGCTGTGACCAGGTGTGACAGTGTACTCTGATGGAGGAACTGTGACCCAGACCTAGCTCCACAAGTTTATTATATAGGGTCTCTGAAACAGGAAATTAAAGTAAAGGGACATTGTAAATTGTTCAAGGCTCGTGAGTTGTCAGAGGTTTAAAAGTTGTCAGAGGCACTAAAACATTATAGAGATAGAAACATTTTTTGCAGCTCTCCTACTGTTGCAGTGCCAGGAACATTCTGCTGTACCCAGGAAACTCATTGTCTTGATACCAGTAGCATCAGAGACATCAGAGCCAAGTGTCAAGGCTGTTAACATCCTCTCCAATGAATGTTTTCCAGGCTTGGCTTTTGCCGACATTGCAGCATTAGCCAATGACCAGAAGTCCATCTGCTCTCTACAAACACCCATAGATCAATTACATTTCTATATACCAATGATTAATCAACTGAAAGGGAAACTATGAAAACGATGTCATTCACAAAAGCCTCAAAAAATTTGGAATCAATCCAACAAAAGAGGTGACTTCTACAATGGAAACTACAGAACACTAAAGAAAGAAATGGAAGAAACCCTTAGAAGATGGAAAGATCCCCCATGTTCTTGGATAAGCAGAATTAATACCATCATACTACCAAAAACTCTATACAGACTTATAGCAGTTCCTAGTAAATTTCTAATGATGTTCTTCATAAAAATAGAAAAAGCAATCCTGAAATTCATTTGGAAAAATAAGAGGCCCAGAATAGCCAAAGCAATTCGCAGTGAGAAAAGTGAAGCAGAAGGCATCACAATAATTGACCTTAAATTATACTACAGAGCTATATTAACAACAATGGCATGGTATTGGCACCAAAACAGGCATGTATACTGATGGTAAAGAACACCACACCCAGAGACAAACCCACATAAATGCAGTTATCTCATACTAGACAAAGGTGCCAATAAGATACACTGGAGAAAAGATAGCCTCTTCAACAAATGGTGTTGGGAATACTGGAAATCCATATGTAGCAAGAAGAAATTAAACCTCTTTCTCCCTGCACAAAACTCAAATCAAAGTGAATCAAAGACCTAGGCATTAGACCAGAGACTGTGCACCTACTAGAAGAAAATGTAGGCCCAACTCTATCATGTTGGCTTAGGAACAGAATTCCTCAATAAAACTTCTAAAATGCAAGAAGTAACACCAAGAATTAATAAATGTGAATGGTATCAAATTAAAAAGCTTCTTCAATGCAAAGGAAACAACAATCTGAAGAGAGAGCCTACAGAATGGGAGAAAATCTTTCCCACATTCACCTCAAATAGCGCATTAATCTCCAGGATATATAAGTCACTCAAAAAACTTAACACAAAAACAAAACAAAAACAAAAAGCAAATAACCCAATCAATAAATGGGCAAAGGAACTGAACAGGCACTTCACAGAAGAAGAAATACTATCGGTCAACAAATATATGAAAAAAAATATTTAACTTCTATAGCAATTAGAGAAATGCAAATTAAAGCTACACTGAGATTTCATCTCATTCTAGTCAGAATAGTGATTATCAAGAATACAAGTAACAATAAATGTTCAAAAGAATGTGGGAAAAAAGGTTCACTCATATATTGACTCATATATTGCTGGTAGAGTTGCAAATTGGTGCAACCACTATAGGAAGCAGTAATGGAGATTTCTCAGAAAACTTGGAAAGAATCCACCATTTGACCAAATTATCCCACTCCTTGGCATATACCCAAAGGACTTAAAATCAGCATACTTCAGTGATCCAGCCACATCAATATTTGTAGAAGCATGATTCCCAATAGCTAAACTCTGGAACCAAACTAGGTGCACTTTAACAGATGAATGGATAAAGAAAATATGTATATATACACAATGGAATATTAATCTGCCATAAAGAAGAATGAAATTATGGCATTTGCTGGTAAATGAATGGAGTTGGAGACTATCATGCCAAGTGAAATAAGCCAATCCCAAAAAACCAAAATCCGAATGTTCTCTCTGATATGAGCATGCTAACACAAATTAAGGTATGGAGAGGGAAGAACAAAAGTACTTAGGATTAGACAAAGGAGAATGAAGGAAAGGGAGGGGACTGGTAATAGGAAAGATGGTAGATTGAATCAGATATTACTTTCCTATGGTCACATATGAATACATGCACAGTGTAACTCCACACCATGTACAACCTCAAGAATAGGAAGTTATACTTCATATATGTCATACTCCGTGCATGTATACTATGTCAAAATACATTCTACAGTCATCTGTACCTGAAAATAACAAAAACTAAACAAAAAAGTGTATTTTGCATTGAATCTGTAGATTACTTTGGGTATTATGTACGTTTAAATAAAATTTATTTTTTCTCATCAATGATCATGAGATATCTTTCCATTTATTTGTATTCTCTTGATTCCTTTCATCAGTTTTGTAGATTTCATTGCAGAGATCTTTAACCTCCTTGGTTAAATTTATCTCTAGGCACTTTATATTTATAGCTACTGTAAATGGTATTGTTCTCTTAATTTCTTTCTCAGATACCTAGCTCTGGGTATGTTGAAACAGTACTGTTTTGGGCACATTTATTTTGTATCCTTCAACTTTTTGAATTTCTTTATTAGTTACAACATATATTTGGTGAGTTCTTAGGGTTTTTTTTTTATCAAAGACAGTCTATACCTCCTTGTACTTGTGATCTCAGATGCTTAGAACAGTTGGGCCTGGCTAGTTCTTAGATGGAAGGGTACCCAAATTTTTGACAATTTTCACTCCCATGGTCTCTGCCTTTTCTTCTGCTATCATAAATTGTCTATCATAAATTGCTATCATAAATTGCTTATGTAGGGGCCAAAACTTTCTACTTTTTTCCTGCAAAACTTTTTCCATGAATAACTTCAATCACCATGCCTATCTGAAACTAGGAACTGTCATGGAATCACAACATTCAGTGCAAAGTTAATATACAGAACTTATTCAAAAGTCAAAAATAGTACCATTAAATGTACTAAATAAAAATGAAGTTTCTTTTCCTTTCTTCTGTCATTTGTCAACTTATGTTCTTTTTTGATATCTAATGCTATGATCCCTTAGACATGAAGATATTCAAAAGACAGAAACAGACTCTCATTCAGGCTCTGTCCCGAGAATCTGCACAGTTGCATGTGCACTTGCTCATGTCACCAAATATTAGATTGTCCCTTCCATAAGGCACATGACTAATGGTCCTGACCACGAGATGTTAAACCAGTCATCTCCCCTTTTAATGAATGCTTCATTACCCCAACCCACAGTGGGGACAGGTAAGCCCCAATATATTACAACTTACATCCCTGGACTCATTATCTTCCTGGATCTGGGGTTGTTGAGAGGTTTCTGCTGATCTGCCTGCCAAATATGCCATAGAACTATCCAGACAAGTACTGATTTGGCATGCTCCTTTCTGAGAGGTTTCAGGAGGAGGTTGATATTGTTTGCTGGGTAAAGTCAAAAAAGCAGATAATGGGAAGGGCCTAGGGCACCAGGTTGCAGGGAAACAGCCTTGGGTGGTGAAGGGACACTTCAGGAGGTAGAATTGCATATTAGTATAGGTATCAGCTCCTCATACATACAATATCGTCGCTTTGGACTCCATTTAGAAAACAAATACAATATTACATTTACTAAGAATTTCATGATGGTTATAATGAGTGTTAAATTTTCAATTTGGGATCTTCTGGGTGCTGGACCATTGCCTACTGCATGAATGCACATGAAGTTCATCCTGTCTCTATATCTGAACTTGCCTTTGAGTTGCAGATCCATATGTATAACTACTTATTCTATTTGCAATTATAATAGGCATTTCAAAATGATTGTGACCAAAAGTTGTCATAATTACAGTTTTACCAAGAACTTGTTTCATTATCCTTTAGCAAATTTCCCATGACAGAAACCTTGGAATAATCTTTGACTCTATTTTTAAATTTATTCACCACATCCCATGTACTAGAAATTTCTGTCAGCTTTATCTTCAACATATATTTAGATTTGAACCACTCGGACAACTTCCATGGCTACCCATTTTGAAATGAACCACCATCATTGCTATGTTACTGAAAAATTCTCTTTACAAGTTTTCTTTCTTCTACTTTTGCCCTAGCTTATCCCCCACAGATCAACCAGTATGTGTGTGTGTATTTTCTGCAAATATATATTTTATACACATTATATATAATTTACATAAGTATGTAAGTAGGTATGACTACTTAAATAGGTGCATATGTAGATATAAATGCAATATATATCTTAGATATATACATATGTAGATATAAATATAGATACGTATTTTTCCAAAATGTGTGTTGCAAGTCATACATACAATAAAATCCACAATTCTTGTCATACTTGTGTTTGCTTCTAACCTTCATCACATACTACGTGTGTGACTATAGGTATTTATCTTTTTTAATGCTTTTAATTATTATTTTCATTGTGCAAAGTTATGGAGTAGACTGTGTTAATTTAATATATGTATATATTAAATAATGGTTAAATCAAGGTAATTAACATTTCTTTCTCTGTAAACAATTTTATATTTTTGTTAATACATAATAATTGTTCACATTTATGAAGTACAGTGAAATATTTCAATACTTGTATAAAATAGGCATTACACAAATTAGGGTAATTAGAGTTTTCATCTCCTTATATTTACTTTATATTTGGAGTCCTCAAACTCCTCTCTTCTAGTTAGTTACTCATGAAGCTTTTTAAGTATCAGTTTCTTTTGTCAAATACAGATCATAAGAGCATATGCCTGTTAGTGATTTGGGGGTGACTAAACATACTAATATATGTCAAGGACTTGGCAATAGTTGGTTCTCAACAAGTGGACAAAAGAGCTTTCTTTGCAAATATCAATGGTGAAATGGTTTTGGAAGGAGAGGAAGGGCAAGTAGATTCTGCAAAGAAACTCTTATAAGACTTGTCACATGCATTCCCATGCATGTGGCATGAATTGCTGCATAACAACTGCAAAATCTAGTGGCTTTGCAATATTTATTTCTGACATATCTGCTATTGGCTGGAATTCAGCTATCCAGAATTGTCTGAACTGATAGCTCTGCTTTAATTCGTGTATCTGGTTGGGCTTGGGACTTTCACTATGTGTTGGATACTGCTCCCATCCATTTATTTCATACTGAGGGCTAGGCTGAGAGAGTAACAGTTTTCACTGAGAGAATTTCTTATAGTAAGAATAATGGTATAGGAGGGTATAACTTCCTTAAATAAATTGAGGATGGAAAGACACCATGTCTCTGGAAAGCCACTTTCTTTCAAGTAGGTTGGCCAAGTCAAGAGAATGAGGAAAGCAAACCTGGGCCAGGAATTCTCAGATAAAATAGAAGGATACTGACTTTCTAATATATTTTGTGAACTAGGCTAAGTTAGTGTTATATGTGTAAAGTTGTTTTCTTGTATGCACATCAGGACATCTACTCTTTAGAATGCTGCTCATACAATGGTACAAAGCAAGCTAAAATGCTGCTACTTCTGTAACCTAATTCATAAAACCCTATTCTCTGTGGAAACTGGAAAGGATTAGAGAAACAAGAAGAAAGAAGTATTCATTCTGATGAATGCCCCTGGACAAAGCGGGAAGATGGATAGGAGGTGCTATTTCCTGGTGAGGTATCAGAGATGTACCTCTCCAGCATGTTAAAGACCCTGTCAAACCCATCATTACTGTGCCTTCCCATAATCATTTCTCAATAAGCCTATATCTCATATCCCATGTCTGGGTATTTTCATTGATCTCTTGAGAACCTACCCCACTGCTGTAGAATAACTGGACAATATATGGTAGAGAGGGCAAACAAATATGATAGTTCTCAAGGTCTTGAGGAAGCCCAGGTTTAACACACTGTTATCCTATTATCCTCATTGCATAGTTTACAGCAAGTTATATGCCACAATACAGACTAAAGAAAACCACTTGCTATGTTTTCTTGGAGAAACTGCAAAGTTGTTTGACAAATTGTGTAGATACATGGAGGAGTAAACCATAGTATATTCCAACAGCACAGGTAATAAGGTAAAAATAAGTATGGTGAAGAGAACAATATGGCAAGCACTGGGACAAGGTTTAGACAAAAGTGAGATTTATATATTTGTTCTTAAAATATATATAGTAAGTCCTATCAATATGTAAAAATTCTCTCTAAAATCAAGAGGCATTAACTAATTTAAGTTTGTACATACAATTTCACTTTTTTCACCTTCAAAATTTCCTGTTTACTAAATGACTTATTTTAATAATGGTAATTTAGATGGGAAGACAACTACTTCTGCCTCTTGTAACATGACATCTGCAAAAAGAATGGTATATTTTGTGTATTTTTACAAGGCCATTATATAACAGAATAACAGGCAGAGAAGAAGAATTATAATAAGCATAATTCTTTAAGCAGAATGACAAATAGTGGGGAGAATAATTGACATTGTATATGTTTAAGTAAACAAATACCAGAATATTTAATTTTAATCCTGAACTAAATTGATTGCTTAAAGAAAAGTGAAGACAGTTTGTAGGCCTCTGGGATTGAAGTCTTTAAAATTTTCTCAAAGGAAGCTTTCATTGCTAGTTGTTAAGTAGCTGAACCAAACGTATCTACTAGAGTTTTATTTATTTTTGTATCACAAGTGTATAAGTTGAAGTTTATCACAATGACAGCAAAATCTATCATCCTCTACCTAAAGCTATATGAAAGTGTGCTCAAATCAACAAGTCTTTCCTTCAGAGTAACTGAACTGTAAATTGTCCTTGACCAGTCAGATAAACACAAAACAACCTCCCTGTTAATCTCCTGTAGATAAACAGTTTACTGTCCTTCATCTTCAGAGGGAGCATGTCAGTGGCAATGCTACTTTATGTCACATATTTCAAGCAGTAATCTTCTACTGATGCTCAAATGCTCATTAAGATATTAAGAAATAACATACGACACACTTATTATCTTCCCATTAATGTGGTATATGGTGTTTAACATTAAAAATACTCTGTGCTTGAATTAGGAAATACATATTACAAAAAAAGTGAATAGTATGAGAGCAAAGAAAGCAGGATGAACAACAAATAAACAGAAAACTTTCTTTTGCATTGTTAACATGTATTAATAGTGCAAAATAATGAGTTTCACTGTGATATTGCCATAATTGAACATACCGTGGCTTGATCATTTTCACCTTCCCTTTCACTCTCTTTTCCTCTCTTTTTACTACAATTTCTTCCTGGTCCCATTCCCATTCCATAACAGTCCTTTTTTACATTCCAGGCATTTTTTGTTTGTTTGTTTCCACATATGAGAGAAAACACACAATACTTATTTTTCTACATCTGACTTATTTTCCTGAACATCATGTCCATTACTTCCATTCATATCCCTGAAAATGGCATGATATCATGCATATCTATGGCTAAATAATACTGCATTGACTATACATATACATATATATGTAGACATAAATGGATACAGATATGTGTGTGTGTTTATTCTTTATTCATTGCTTGATAAGTACCTAGACTGATTCCATATCTTGGCTATTGTGAATAGTGCCATAATAAACATGGCCATTCAGGTGTCTATTTTTTATGCTGACTTCATCTTTTTAGGTATATGCCCAAGAGTAGTACACCTGAATCATACAGTAGTTGTATTGTTAGTTTTTGAAGAATATCCATGTTGTGTTTCATGATAGCTGTAGTAATTTACATTTACACTGAGAGTGTATAAGGGTTCCTTTCTTTTTCCATATCGTCCCAGCATTTTTTATTTTTGTTTTCTTGATAATAGCCATTCTGGCTCAATGGAATCTCACTGTAGTTTTGATTTGCATTTCCTGATGGTTAAGTATATTGAGAATTTTTTCACATATTTACTTACTGGCCATTTGTAGTTCTTTTTAGAATGTCCATTCAGATTGTATGCATAGTTGTATTGGCTAATTCTTGTGTGATCAGAACATCTCAATGATTCAAATAGTAGTCTATTTCCTATACCAAACATGCACATGCACACTGTTTTAGTCAGCTTTTTCATTGCTGTGATGAAAAGACCCGACCAGAACAACTATAGTGGAGAAAAGCTTTATATAGTGGCTCACAGTTTCAGAGGGTTCAATCCATAGACCTCAGGCTCCATTCCTTGGGGCTAGAGGTGAGGCAGGACATCATGGCAGAAACTGTGGCAAAGGGAACCAGCTCACGTGATCACCAGGAAGCAGAGAGAGAGAGTCTCTACTCTCCAGGTACAAATATATACCCCATAGCTATGCCCCCAGTGAAACACTTCCTTCAGCCACACCCCAGCTGCCTCTAGCTATCACTCAGTTAATCCCATCGGGGATTAATTAACTGAATAGTTTAAGGATATGGCCCAATAATTTCTCCTCCAAACAATCTTGCATTTTCTCACACCTGAGTTTTGGGGAACACCTCACATTCAAACCATCACACATACATACATACATGATCCCAACTGAAGAATCTGTAAAACGTTTGAGATTATCTCAACACCATATTTTGGGAATCAAAATTTTGTAACATATTGCAATGCACATTGAGCAGGCAGGTAGAATTGAGTACCTAACAGAAAGTAGAACCAATCTTTGTTGTATATTAAATCTGAAATAGCAGTGTTTCTAGAGTAAACGTACTAAAATTAACCATGTGTATCCTTTTCTATCTCTAAGTGGAAATATTTATTGATGCCAAGCAACTATACTTTCTTCATAGGACTCTTGGAATAGATCCAAAACATACTCAAGATGTGTCCCAATTAGAAAGGAAGGTCCCAAAAACTAACCCTAGCACATTAGGAATTATCTGGTACAAGGTCTGGTTTATATAAGAAATTGAAATATTTGTCAGACCCATGCCTTCAACAAATGACCTCTTTATATGGCCAATTGGATGTACATACTGTCCTGGGGCTTGTAGGTACATGCAAGGAGTGACACAGTATGAAAGAAAACACCTTTAGTATTGTTATGATCATGGATCATGGAACACTTTTTACAACTATTGATTTTTATTCAGAAATATTTTACCCAACTGGAAGCTTTTAACATTATCCTGCATTTATTATGGGAAAGGGGATCTGACTAGTACATCAGAAGTATACAGTAGGATGCAGAAACTATGCATGTAGACTATGTGTTTTAAAAGCAATAAAACATTTATGTGCATTAGATATTTCTGAAGCATTTCTAGCATAAAAATCATTTGGTAGCAATAAAGTGTTTTATATTCTTTAAAAAGTTAACAAGAAACAACAGGGCCTGGAGTTGTGGCTCAGTGGTAGAGCACATGCCTGGCATGTATAAGACACCAGGTTTGATAAACAGCACCACGTAAAAATGAATAAAATAAAGATAGAATAGATGTTTTAAAAAATAAACAACAAATACTGGTTTATTCCTCTAACACAGGGTTGCATTTGGTAAAACAGAGATGCAAGGCTTGGGCAAGATGTTCTTGAGTCATAAGGGCCTGAAATTCTGAGGCTATATAATAGCAAGGATTCAGAAGTTCAGTTAAAACATTTCAATCAGCTGGATACATTGTCAAACATTTGGGATTTTTGAAACATCCAGATTATGGATTTTTGTCATCTGTTTGAGCCCAGACTTAACTTCTTTAATAACTTATATTTTTCAAATTTCTTGTTTGTCATAAACCATTTCTCTATTCTTCATTATAAAAGTCTTAAAGCTTAAGTAATTGTGTTGAAAAAAATTATAGCCATCATGAAGCTATAGCAAAATATGCTCAAATCAGAATTACAACTTTGTGGGAAAATTATTTAAATTCCAATTAAATTGTTTAAATCTTAGCTGGGGACATCTCTCAAATCCTTGAAATTTGCATTGACCAATACTCAGAACAGAATCTTTCCTACCTTCAGAAAATACAGTGTAGAAGGTTAAGCTATGGTCATCAAAGTTAAGCTGATGCTGGGTTGTTAAATTTGTTATGACTCTGTAGGGAAAAAAGAATCATGTTTTTAATTCTCAATAACTGATTCCCAAAATACATCCAAATGTTGGTTTCAGAGGACGTGTTAGGATAATTGTTGCATTCTAAGACAAAAGTTTTGCAATTTTTAAGTGAATTCTATTTATACTGCTTTCTTAATTAGCTGAAAAATAGTGTAGCTGTTATCTATTACTAGCTCTAAATGTGTTCTATAAATTAAACAGCACAGCAGTAAGGGAATCCCACGCCTGTAGAGTTTTGCATAAAGTAGAATAAGACAGTTAATTCAGAGTGGTAAAGCTTAAATAAAATAAGTAGTGCTTTATTATGCAAATTCACTTTAAGCTGCATGAACCTTTTTTTCTCTAAGCATCTGTACCAAATAAACACTCCTTAAAGTGACCAATAAAATGCTGACAAATATCATTATAGGGCATTACTACTGCTTGAATATCATCCATCACTTTGCATTACTTTGATATAACATGGGCATTTTGATGCATTTTGATATGACAAGTCACTGAACAATGTCATCTACAAAAATTTGGAATAAAAGTTGTTTATCTTTAAGCCTACTTTTGCATAATAGGACATCAGAATTTTATATATATATATGTATATATATACATATATACACATATATAAATACACATATATATATATGACCTATTCCCACACATACATGAATATATTTGTATGTATATATGTATACATACACACATATATATGTGTGTGTATATATATATATGTATATATATATATATATATA
Source organism: Glaucomys volans (assembly GCA_020662805.1). NCBI lineage: Eukaryota > Metazoa > Chordata > Mammalia > Rodentia > Sciuridae > Glaucomys > Glaucomys volans. The sequence goes on from JAJEJO010004358.1 coordinate 192,715, forward strand.
TACACATACATATATATGACTTTTTCCTACTCACTGGAACATTAAAAATGGCAGAGCATATGTTCCATGTATCAGGATGGGAACTGACAGGGGCATGGATGTGTTGCTATACAAATAGTTTACAGGTACAATATTTTACAGCTCTTGCATCTCTATTCAGAATATTAAAGGTTCCTGGGTCAGCAGCTTCCTATTTATTAAAATTTATATTGACTAGCTTCAGAAAGCAAATCTGACAAAATGATTAATTAGACTTTATATCTCATTGGCAGGCTAGAGTTTAACAGAATTAGCAGTGCTCAAGTTCATCTTTAAATATCATTATAGTCTTCATATTAAAAATGTCAAATTATATTTTTCATTTGTTACAAAATCCAAGATGACTTATTCCAAACTTATAGTGATAACAATGAAAAACTCAACAGGACACTTTATTTAATATACCATGTCTTCAGCACTCAAAATATTTTCAGAAAATGTATTCAGTGGATCAAGATGCATACATTTGCATTTTACATATAAAATGTTTCTGAATACCTTAAAATAAAACCAAAAAATTTTCTAAATTGGAAAAAATTAATGTAAAAATTTAATGTAGAAAATTTAATGTAATGGACCAACATTTATAAAATGCATATATTTGACTTTCCTTACTGTCCTAGATGGGTTTTGAAAAGAACTTATAGCCTAAGCAATATTTTATATATCAAATTATATTCACAAAACTACTGAATTAATTTTGGGTATAAATTGCATAGAAGAACAAGTTGGACTAAGCACATAATGCAATGATTACTTCTATCAAAATAACCATATTGATTTTATGTCTATTAGACTTTTCAAGTTAAACATGTCTTGAACTGAACCTCTGATCTTATTACATCAGAACCTACTTCTTCCACATCCTTCCATATAACATTTTTTGGTGACTCTATTCTTCCCATTGCTCAGGTTAAGCACCATTAAATCATCTTTGACTGTTTTCTTTTTTTAAAATATTTTTTAGTTGTAGATGGATACAATACCTTTATTTTATTTATTTATTTATTTTTATGTGGTAGTGCGAATTGAACCCAGTGTTTCATACATGTAAGGCAATCTAACACTGAGCCACAACCCCAGCCCCATGACAGTTTTCTTTAACATCCACATTTAACCCAGCAGAAAAATCTTATTAGGCATACCTTCAAAATAGGTCTTGAATCAACCCATTTCTCATCATATCAATTTTTTCACTGTTTTGAACCACCATCATTTTACAAATGAATATTTGCAATAACCTTCCAACTTGTATTCCTGCTTCTATCCATCTTCCACAGAGTACTCCACCCAATCATTGGAGTTGGACTAAGTCAAAACCTGACATTTCTTGCAAGGCTTATGAGTTCTCCATAATTTTCCCCACACTTTCCATTTTCCTTTAACATTATCTCTTACTATTTTCCTTCTCAGTCACTTTGTTCCTACCACACTACTAAATATGCAAATCACACCCTCAAGTCAAGGGCTCTTCACTTTGTCTGCCATGCTCTTCCCCCAGGTATTTGCTTGATTACATCACATATTATTTTAAATTTTTATTGTTTAATTCTGTTCCCTTTGCCAAAATATATAGTCCAAGAGGACAAGAATCTTTGCCAGTGTTGTTCACTGATACATTTCCTATTTCTTTGTTTTTGTGAGAAGTATCATGTAACTGCAGGCAGTCTTTCTATAATTGAGGTTAAAAGTGTGAAATTAAGCCACTTTTAGTTTTTACTCTAACAAAAAGCCAGGAGTAAAATGCATCAATACCTTTGCTTTTCTATCCAATCAGCACAACATTCATCATTACTTGGTACTATGTCTACATGTTCAAAAGAAAAATGTCGAGATAATTTGATGCCTTCAAGCTCCTTTAACATCACATTTGCCTTTATTTGTCTTGAAGGAAAAGTATCTCTTTTCTACATTGGTCTTTAAAATCACCTTTAAGGGAGGGACATTTCAAGGTGTTATACATCAGAAAAGGTGCAAAATATTAAATTTTATCAGGCATTCTAGTTTGGTATTTGGACTTCTCTCTTGGAATTCAATGCTATAAAATATATTCTTCAGATGAAAGTGACCTATTCTACTCTTTTCCAATTTGGTCTATTTAAGTGCTCTCTTATTATCTTCCAGTTTCCAAATTAAAATACTACTTTTGATGCATAATGCGGGGTGGAAGGGATGCAAGAATGGAGGAAGGATAGATAGCATAGAGGGAAGGGAGGGGTGAGGTCGGTGTGGGTGGGTAAGAATAATAACAGTATGTGTGACAGACATCATTGCCTTGTGTACATGTGTGAATGCACATATGGTGTGACTCTACTTTGTGTACAACCAGAGAAACAATAGCTGTACTCCATTTGTGTTCAATGGATCAAAATTAAATGAATAAAAAATAAATAAAAATAAAATACTACTTTTGCTATATAAGTGGCAATCTCTTTCTAATTAATATATTTACCTATGCATTGTCTTGTAGTCATTTTTATCAAATAAAAGAGCCGAGCTACTATTAATCCAATTTTTAATAATTTTGCTCAACTGTGTAATATGAGTGTGCAGAAAGCTTAAAATATGAAAAAAGTACGAGCTTTTACTGTGAAAGACATATGTAGATATTTTGTCTTTGAGGCACAGGATGTCAATGAGAGAGGGAAAAACTGTAGCATATTATGGGGCTCCAAAAGCACATATTTACATGCCTGGCAACTTAATAATGGGAACATCTTGAAATATATCTTCCTAGTGATATACTTTTAATTGATAATTTTATAATGTATCCATAAATGCCTATATCACACAGTGTCACAAAGATGAATACTCTTTATGAGTATATTAGAGTAACCTTTCCCAAAACATTCTTCTTCTTGTAGAGTATAGTGGCAAGCTAAAACTGCTAAAATAAAAGCCCTATTAAAAGAGACATTAAGAATTAGTAGGTGGCCTGGTAAATGCAAATTTACTAAAAGGAAAGAATTTCTGAAAATAAATCATATACTTTTTGAAATGATTAAGTATTTATATGTTCACTGTTCTTTAATATATGAAATATAGTTTTGAATATGAAGCAGCTACTTGAAATGTTTACATATGTAATACCCATACCCATTTATAGTACAATGTTCTATTTCTTTAAATAGAATCAGATAATTGAATTGTTTACATACGTAGCACTCATTCTCACTATAGTACAATGTTCATTTCTTTAAAGAGGTATATAACGATAAGAGATACTTTCAAGGAGCTAGAGATGTGGCTCAGTGGTAAAGCACTTGCCTGGCATATGTGAGGCTGTGGGTTCCATCCTCAACACCGAATATAAATAAATAAATAAAATAAAACAGAATGTGTGACAGACATCATTGCCCTGTGTACATGTATGAATGCACAGATGGTGTGACTCTACTTTGTGTACAACCAGAGAAACAATAGTTGTATTTGTGTTCCATTTGTGTTCAATGAATCAAAATTAAATAAATTAAAAAAACGATAAAAAGCAAAAAAAAATCCATTGACAAATAAAAAATATTTAACTTTTTTAAAAAGACACTTTCAAATAAACCTGAAAAGAAATGCTGCTCTACAATTTTATACATTTATAATTTTTCTCCTTTTCACTTTATGACTGATTCAACTGCTAAGTTTTAAATGGCACACTTTTTACTGAATTTTTCCAAAGAATTATGTTAATATTTTTTAAAGTATATTCTGTTTGACATTCACATTTTATTATTTTATATAAAGGACAATAAATAAGTACAAAATACATAAAATTTCTATAATATGGTTTAATAAAGATATAACTGATCATTGGTAAGCATAAAGTTCATCTACCAAGAAAAAAAGAAGTAGGTATTTATACACAGTTGCCTAGTTGCCACATAAGTTGGTGTGCCATTTGTATTGCTAGGTATTGAGGAGGGAAAGAGAAATGTGGTAAATACATTTAGTTAAGCATATTCATATTAAGAGAGTTGTATTGCATTAGCATATGTCCTCAATTGGAATAGGGTTTTGGCAAACACAAATCCCTTAATTTGAATTTGTTATTATTTGCTGTTTTTCATTTTATGAGGTACAAATAATGGAAAGGTGGATTAAAGATAAAGGAAAATGTCCAAATACCACCTTTCTTTTTCTGAGTAGTTACATTACCAACTTAGTATATATAATTTCATGTGTTCTTTCTTGTTCATATAATCATAAGCCCATATTTATATATGTATATAGCTATGTATTATTTCTTTTGTACTGAAATACAAATCATCCCAGAAATAGTAGGGTGGGATTTTAAATGTAATTTTTCATTTTTAATTCCTCAGAAAACTGGAAAGACTATCAACGAGGAACAGTTTTATGATTTCCATAGAAATGTCCTATATACATTTCTCTATGGAAAAATTCCACTGTAAAATCAAATGGAACAGAAATGATGAATCTAGATCATGTAATAAGAGAAAAGAAAATATATTGAACTGTAACTATGTGACATAATTTGTGTCAAATATTTTATATATATGATCATTTTCATTACTCAAAAGTCTTGTAAAGATGATATTATTAACCACTTAATGTATGAAAAACAACATAGGCCAATATAAGTTAAATGCAAGGTTATACAGCTTCCAAATATCAGATTTATGACTAAAACCTAGAGATAAATGTCTTACTATAAAACCAAAGCACTTACCTACTATATCTCAATAATTTCCATGTCTAATGGCATTGATAATATTTATATTATTGCTTGGGTTAATTTGAGGAAACTCTTCAGAAAACATTAACCATATAAACCCTAAAACAAAATTTGTTTTAACGAATTCAATTTTTAAAAATCTCCAAGGTTAAAACAGTATGGTTTTCACAAAAAACTGATATTTTTCCTTTTAGTTACATAGAACATATTTTTGTAGAAGAAATTGTGATATTATAAGATCCTTTTACAATTCTGGATTTGTACCTCAATCATCTGTCATGCTTTGTTTCAAAATTTGTCATCTTGTAATTCAATCGGAAGTGCTACACAGATTATAATGTATATTATTAAACAGTAGTTCCACATGTTTTTCTAAATGTGTGAATGTGGAATTAATCTGAACGGCTCCCATTTTGAATTCTTAGGAGGAAGATGTTTTAATGGATATCTAAGAGACAAGAATAAGAAAGAAGGGATAAAATGTATACTCATACATCTAACTAAAATCAACACCTTGGATTACTCCAATATTGAATATACAGGTTATAAGTAGCAGTGCCTGAAAGTCAGACAGGAAAATTAAATGAGTAACAATTTCTGAGTAGAAGAGTAGGGCAGTAAAAGGGAACTATGAGCTCTGTATGGAACTCAGGCTTTTCAGCTCCTCTTGATTGTTGCCAAGAGGGAATGTATTAGAAAAAAATAGTATAATCTTCTGATTTTTTTCTCAAAAATCTGAAATAAAGATTTGCACATGGACTCTCCTAATATTGAAATAATGGTCACTACTGAAATTAAAAAAAACAAACCATGGTTGGTTAAAAACAAAACAAAACAAAACAAAAAAAAAAAAACAGAACTGTACACTAAATTTGTATAATTTGCTGCAAATTCCTGGTCCCTGGAGCACAAATACAAAAATTGATGATACTACAATGAAATGTGATGTATCCATTTGCTTGTCTCTTAGAAAGTGTTTGCTTAATTACTGATGCATGCATCTGACAGAGTATTCTATTATTGTTATGGAGAAACACCTACCTACCTAAAATTCATTTGCTGTTCTTTTCTATCCTTTAACATATAGTGTGGATAGATAGTCCCATTAAACTTGATGTGAAACCATGCAGCCAGATCACCCTCACTTTTGGGAAATGGGAAGCAATTTGATAACGTATGCAGAGTCCTAAGCACAATGTCTCCCTCGTTGTAGTTTCTCCATAAATCATAGTTTGATTTCCATTCAAATGATGATGAAGAGTTAACCACAACATCCTCTATAAGAGTATTTCATAAACAAGGAGAATGGCATTTATTTCTCTGCTGGATACTGAACATGCTTTAATGGAGTGACATAGTCAATGATTAAGATACATACTATTGGACTTCTAAATTTGTAATATGTATAGAGTCATTGTTGTGACTTTGGAAGATAGGATATAGATTTACTTTCTCCTATCCTCACGGAATTTTTCAGAGTACAGAAAATAAAGTAGAATGCTCAATACCCCCTATTCTCTAATATTTTCCACTATTCTGCCATACCACAGTGAGTGGAATAGCTACAAGTGCAAAGGCCTTAATGCCACATTTCATGGAAAAATATATATGAGAATTAGGAGATCCACATTCTAATTAAATGATTGGTCCTTAATTAAATTAATTAAGCATTATTTGATTTTCAGTTTCCTAATCTATGAAAGCAGTGAATTAGTAAATTGAAAAATCCACAATTATACCTATGGGACTTATGGGAGGGTAAAATTAAATAGTTAAACAGATGATAAACTTCTTTGGGAAGCAGGTATTTTATAAATAAAGGGTGGTCACTTGTATTTTTTTAATCTATGGAGTCTTTACCCCTTCCAAAGGCACCATGGAGATCTCTACAGGACAGTACCCTAAGTTTATATAGTTATTGATTTTTTCCCTTTTATAACACTCTATTTTAGAGGTTTTAATTTCATGGTAAAATTGAGTAGAAGGTACAAAGATATTCTACATATCCCCTGCCCTCAAACATGCAGAGCCTCCCTTATTATCTATGTCTCTATCCACAGTGGTGTTATTGTTAAATTGCTAACTCTGCATTGTACATCATTATCATTCAAAGTCCATAGCTTGTATTAGGATTCACTCTTGCTATAATACATCTGTGCTTTGACAAATATGTAATGACATGTATCAACCATTATGGTATCATGCCAAATAGTTTTACTGCCCTAAAAATTGTCTGTTTCCCCTTTTCATGATTCTCTCCTCTTATATCTCTTAGTCACAACTAATCTTACTTTCTCCATAGTTTTGCCTTTTCTAGGATGTTATGTACTTGGAATCATATAGCACATAGCTATGTCAGATTGCTTTCTTCAATTTAGTAATACATGTTTAAGTTTTCTCTGTGTCTTTTCATGGCTTGATAAGTCATTTATTTTCAGGGTTGAATAATATATCATTGTTAGGGATGTAACACAGGTTATACATTCATCTACTGAAGGTTGTATTGGTGACTTCCATGTTTTATAAAATATAAAAAAAGCTCTTATAAACATCTATGTGCAGGTTTTGTGTGGAAATAAGGTTTAATCTTATCCAAAATATCTAGTCCTTAGAGATACTTAGAAGTGCTTGCTATATTCAAAAGTAGAAGTAGTAGAATAAAAATTTTTGTAAATTTTATTTGTAGAATAAAAATTTTGTAATAAAAAATTTTGTAAAAAAGAAAACTCATGAGATACAGTGAAAGTCATGCTTAAGAGGGGAACTTATAATATTGAATACATATACTAGTAAGGAAGATACCAATAACATCAATCAAATATTTTTCCAACTTAGGAATCAAGAAAAGGGAAAGAAAATTGAATACAAAGGGAGAAGGAGAAATAAAATAATAAAATTAAAGAAGTCTCATGAAATTAAAAACAGGAAATCATTAGAGTAAATACAATCACAATCTGTTTATTTGAAGGGATCAATAAAATGAGTTATTCTATCGTTAAGTTAGCAGAGAAAAAAAAAAATGACACCAATTACTAATGCCCAGAATGAAAAAAAGAGCACCACTAGAGGTTACATGGATGTTAAAAGAACAAAAAAATAAATACTAGGAAAAATTATATATTAACAAATTTTGATGACCTGAGTAATATGGATCAATTCTTCAGATAAAAGTATGTACCAAACTCACACAAGAATAGACAATGTGAATTGGTCTCTATGTACTAAAGAAATTGAAAGGATAATTTAGAACTTTCTAAAACAGAGAGCAACAGGCCCAGATGGCTTCACAGGTAAAAACTACCATCTTTGAAGAAAAGAGGCTAAGGTGTATTAATTATCTGCAGTCCAATTTCAAAAGGTAAGAGCAGAGTGAATTCTTCTTAACTCATATGGCACCAGTATTACCTTCAACTAAATAAATATTATAAGAAAGAAGCTACAAAATAATCTCTTATGAGCATTGCTGCACCTAAACTCAACAAGATATTAACAAAGAAAGTTCAAAAATCTACAAAAAGAACTATGAACAACAACCTACTTGTATTTATCTGAGGTATAAAAGGCTAGTTTAACATTTGGAAATCAATTAATGTACTTCACCCTAAAAACAGATTAAAGAAGGAAAATAGTTTGATCTTGTCAATAAATGCAAAAAAAAAAAAGACTTGAGACAAAGTCCAACACCCATTCATGATAAAATCTCTCAATAATCTAGAAGTTGAAAGGAACTTCTTCAACACAGTAAAGAACATCTACAGAAATGCTGTATCTAACATGAAGCTTGGTCCTGAGAAAATAGAAGCAACTTATTTGGTGGATATCAAGAAGAAGATTCCACAGTTTATGAACATACACAAAAGTTGAGAGATGCCAACAATATTAAAGGAGAAGTACAAAGATAGAAAGATGACATTATCCAAATTCAAGACTTACTATAAAACTCCAGAAATCAAAACAATGTGGGATTGGCAAAAGAACAAAGTCTGTCTATCTATCTATCTATCTATCTATCATCTATCATCTATCATCTATCTATCTATCCATACACACACACACACACACACACACACACAGAGTGGCAACTAAATAATTTCTTTGAATTCCATAGCCTTAGACAGCTTGACTGCCATATATGGAAATCTTTCCATGTGAAGGTATAGAAAGACACACCCATTTGCAGGCAGTCACTGTCAATGGGGTTGATTCCATGCCTGGCAAGTAATGTACGGGTTCAATAACTTTGAATTCAGATGCCTGCTACCCTGGGGTGAAAGAGATACCAGTACCCCTAACTAGCTTTGTGATGTCAGCTGCCTGGAGAGGAATAATTACTGTGCAAGTGATATGTCTCCAACTAGGCCAATTTACCACAGCTTCTCACTCCTTGTTTACCTTGAAGAACCCCTCCTCACAATAAATTCCTTTGGTATGTTTCACTATAAGTAATGCACTTGTGGGCTTTTCCCTTTGTTAGGATCAGACTCATCAGGTCTTTTCCACCCATCACGCCTCTGCTTCAAAAACTATTTTCCTGCATCTTTTGCTTTATTTCTTGATATTACTTCTTCAGACTTTTTATTTCCACCCAGCCCATACCTCTGAGGGTTACTTATTCCATCCCCATGCAGGCCATGGGATACGGATATGTGTGTGTGTGTGTGTGTGTGTATCATACATACATAAAACTTATCTTTTACAAAGGAATAAAATAAATGGACACAGTGGAGCAAATGGTTTTTGAACAAACAAGATGATACAAGCAGAAATAAAATGTAGATTCAAACCTTATACTTTTCCTAAAAATGAACTCATAATGGATCATAGGCCTCAATGTTAACCCCAAATTACAAAACTCCTAAAAGATAACATAGAAACAAATACAGGTGACACTGGGTTTGGCAATGACTATTTGGTTGCAATCCCAATGGCATGATCCACAAAGAAAATAATTGGTAAGGTGGACTTCAACAAAATTAAGAGTTTCATCAATAATATATGTAGCAGCCTAGGTTTGTACCACAGTGGTACAGCGCTGGCTTAACATGTGTAAGGCACTGGATTCAATCCTCAGCACCTCATCTAATAAAATAAATAAATGAAATAAAGGAATTATGTTCATCTACTACTAAAAACTTAAAACAAGAATACAAATAATAAATGTAGGTGAGGATGTGGGGAAACAGATACACTTACACATTGTTGGTAGGACTGCAAATTGGTTTAACCACTATGGAAAGTAGTATAGAGATTCCTAAAAAAAACTAGGAATGGAACAACCACTTGACCTGGTTATACAATTCCTTGGTATATATCAAAAGGAGTTATCTGTATACTAGAGTGATGCAGCCATATCAATGTTTACAGCAGCTCAATTCACATTTACTATGCTATAGAACTACCTAGGTGCCCTTCAATAGATGAATGGATAAAGAAAATGTAGTATATGCACACAATGGATTATTATCCATAAAAATGAATGACTTTATGATTTCTTCCAGTAAATAGATGGATCTGAAGAGTATCCTGCTAAGTGAAATAAGACAATCCCAAAAAACGAAAGGTCAAATGTTCTCTCTGATTTATGGATGCTAACACAACAAAAGGGCATAGAGAATAGAATTTCAGTGGGTTAGACAAAAGGGGAAAGAAGGGAGGGAGGGGGATAGGATTTAGAAAGATGGTGAAATGAGTCTGACAAAACTTTCCTAGAAACATATACAAATAGACTACAATGAATCTCCACATCATGTACAAACAAAACACCAGGATCCCAAATACAATAAAATATACTCTTTGTATAAATATGTCTAAACATACTCTACTGTCTTGTGCTTCTAAAAAAATTTAAAAACTTATAAAAGGACTATGCAGAGTTTCCACACTGTGGTATTCCCATCTACCAATGTGGCCACCCACCATCATTGAGTCACCATCTGCCTCATCTCCCAATGTGGCCACCTTCATCTTGGGACACTGCAGCCACTGCCAAAGCCACCTTGATGTGGTAGCCTCCACCTTGGGACACCTCTGCTACCACCATCACCATCTTAAGTAGCAACATCCTCCATCTTGGGAAACTGGCCAGAGCCTGGAAGCCCAACACCAAGATACCTACAGGTATGCCACCTCCACCACCATCATTTAGGGATGCAGCTGTTTACATCAAGGAACACCAGCCAGGACTTTGAAGACCATCATTCAGGTGCCTGCAGGCTTTGTTACAGCTGAGGTCTCCCTGCTAAGTGTGCTAATATCAACCATCTTGCTGCAGAGTCAGAAGAGAACCTAGCATGGAGTCAGCAAATTGGAAGTGGGTGTTAAAGCATCTTACTATTGGCTTGCCCAGCCTACCACTCTGGTACCCACTGGGTTTCCAAGACCAACTCCAGCTGACACTTACCCTCCCCAATCTGGCATCCAATGACCCCCTCTCCAATCTGGCATCCAATGATCCCCTGATCCTGCAAGCTTGGCAAGCAAAAGGGCCCTCTGACTCCCCAATACCCAGTCTCCTAACCCCTTCCTAATCCTCCCTAGCTATCAATGCAGCTCAGTGCTTGTGGCTATATGGCTGGCCTACAGCTCACAATGCCTGGTCCTGATCCACCTGATACAGAACAGCTCTCCACAACAGGCTCACAGGTCCTGGCACACAGCTCTCAGGACCTCTGGAGAGAGAGGTGCCTGATTGGGAAGTCAAAAGGGTGGGAGCAGGAGAGATACAGATTTGAGACAAGAGATAAGGAATTATGGGGTCTGCAAGTGAAATAAGGGGTTAAGGTCAGGTTCCTACATCACATGAGTGGGCTCCAAAGGAGATTACTGGAGTGCAATCTTGCAACATGGATTGGCAATTGCTATAGCCTGCCCCTAGGAGTTCTTCCTCCCAGAGTAACCCTCCCACCATAGTAACTTTTACCATTCTGAGAGTGGAGATACCAACAAACTTCACACAACCTTACTTATCAGATGAGAAGGGAAACAGATAAACTATTGAACTCCAACAGAAAGAATTGTTCAATTTTCCTTCAGGATTTTTTTTCTTTTCTTTCCCGACTCTCACACCCCCACCATGTTTGAAACCAAGTACTTTTCATACATCATGCTGTTGAGGACTGGGATATTTGAAAAGCACATTACAATTTTATTGTACATTCTTTTATTTTTACATTTTTTTCTTTACAATTTTTCTTATTTTATTTTTATTTTTTTCTTTTTACTCTTTCTATATATTTTCCTCTCACTTATCTGTTTCCATGGATTCTCTTTCTTGCTTTTCTCCTTCTAACTGCCAACTTTTATTGATTCCTCTCTTACTCTTCCTAGGATCTAATACTTCTGCCTCCCCCACACACCTCATAAACATCACATCACATACCACACCTGTTCTCTCTTTATCTACCATTAGAAATTTTAGACCCTTTTGCAAACCTACTGTTTATATTGTAGACACAAATTGAACACTTCATTTTTGCTTATTGTGACAAAACTGTAAACATCTTAATAGGAGCTTTTTGTTTTAAGGCTGCATATTGTTTGCATTGGATGCTGTTAATATTGATCTTCCACTTAAGGGTGAGGTAATAGAAACCTGCTGGGGCAATAAAAGTTTATTGGGCGGAAACAGTAATACCTGGGATCTGCACTGCTGGATGGGAAGATATGAACAACATGAAAAACGAAGGGAAAACAGTACTCCAAACAATCCAAGATGCTACATTAATAGAATTCCTTGAGAGCATGGTATAAGAAATATCAGAGTAGGAACTCAGAATGTACATGTTTAAACTGCTCTGTGAAGTAAAGGATGATGTTTGAGAATAAATACAGGCAGCAAAATCACTTCAAAAAGGAGATATTCTGAAAAAAACAGAAAAAAACAACAGAAATCCTTGAAATGAAGAAAATGAAAAACCAAATTAAAAATTCAACAGAAGGCATCACCAACACATTAGATCACATGGAAGACAAAGCCTCAGGCAATGAAGACAAAAAATATCATCTTGAAAGTAAAGTTGACCACACAGTGAAAATGATAAGAAACCATGAACAAAACTTCCAAGAATTATATGACAACACGAAAAGAACAAATTTAACATTGATCACAATAGAGGAAGGCACAGAGATACAAACCAAAGGAATGCACAATGACAGTATTTCAATGAAATAATATCAGAAAATTTCCCAAACCTAAATAATGAAATGGAAAATCAAATAAAAGAGGCTTATAGGATACCAAATGTACAAAATTACAATTGACACTCTAAGGCACATTACAGTGAAATGCCTAGCCAACAGAATAAGGATAGAATTTTAAAGGTTGCAAGAGAAAAGTATCATATAACATACAGTGGGAAACCAATTTGGATCTTAGCAGATTTTTCTCCAGACCCTCAAAGCTGTGAGGTCCTGGAACAATATATACCAAGCTCTGAAAGAAAACAGATGCCGACCAAGAATTGTATATCTGGTAAAATTAACCTTCAGATTTGATGATGAAATAAAAACCTTCCTTGATAAACAAGTTAAAAGAATTTAAAAATAGAATGCTTGCATACAGAACATTCTCATCAAAATATTCCATGAGGACGAAATAAAAAAATTAAACAATGAAAATCAGCAAAAGGAGGAACTACAAAAAAGGAAAAGCCAATCTAAGGAGAAACCAAGTCAAGTTAAAAACCAAAAATAACCCAAACTGACTGGAAATACAAATTGTACCTCAGTAATAACCCTGAATGTTAATGGTCTAAATTCATCAATCAAAAGTCTTAGGCCAGCAGAATGGATTTTTTTTTAAAGATGCAACAATTTGCTGTCTTCAAGTGACTCATGTCCTAAAGAAAACACATCCACAGAATGAAGGTGAAAGGATGGGAGAAAACTTACTGCTTCCATGGATTGTGTAAACAAGCACAGGTTTCCATCTACATATCAGAAAAAGAGAACTTCAAACCTAAGTTAATCAGAAGGAATAAAGGACATTTCATACTGCTTAAGGGAATCATATATCAACAAGACATAACAATTGTAAATATTTATGCCCCAAACAATGGAGCATCTATGTATATCAAACAAACCTTTCTCGATTTCCAGAATCAAATAGACCACAGCACAATGATACCAGGTGATTTTAACACACCTCTCTCACCACCGGATATATCTTTCAAACAAAAACTGAACAAGGAAACCATAGAACTCAATAATACAATCAATAATGTAGACCTAACAGATATATGTATAGAATATTTCATGCATCAACAAGTGAATACACTTTCTTTTCAGTAGCACAAGGATCCTTCTCTAAAATTGACCATGTTTTGCCACAAAGCAACTCTTAGCAAATACAAAAAAATAAATATCACCCTGCATTATATCAGATTATAATGAAATAAAACTAGCAATCAATGATAAAAGAAAAAATAGAAAATACTCCAACACCTGGAGACTAAATAATACACCACTGAATAACAAATGGATAGCAGAAGAAATCAGGGGGAAAATAAAAAAAAAATTATTGGAGGTAAATGAGAAAATCTCTTGGACACTATGAAGGCAGTGCTAAGAGAAAAGTTCATTGCAATGATATATTCACTAAAGGAATAAAAAGTCATCAAATAAATGACCTAACATTGCATTTCAAAGCTCTGGGGAAAGAAGAACAAATAAATACCTAAAGTAGTAGAAGACAGGAAATAATTAAAATGAAAGCTGAAATCAATGAAATTGAAACAAAAGAAACAATTCAAAAAATTGACAAAATGAAAAGTTGGGTCAGAGAAAGAGAGAGAGAATACTGAAATCACTAAAATTTGTGATGAAAAAGAAAGTATCACAATGGAAACAACTGAAATACAGATTCTGTTTTGAAAATTTATACTCCAATAAAATAGAAAATCTCAAAGACATCCACAAATTGCTACAGACATATGATGTACTCAAACTGAATCAGGAGGACATACACAATTGAAACAGATCAATTTTAAGCAATGAAATAGAAGAAGCCATCAAAAGCCTCCCAACCAAGAAAAGCCCAGGACCAGATGGATTCTCAGCTGAGTTCTACAAGTTGTTCAAAGAAGAATTAACACCAATACTGCTCAAATTATTCCATGAAAGAGAGAAGGAGGGAACCCTTCCAAACTCATTCTATGAGGCTAATCTTACCCTGATAACAAAAGCAGACAAAGACACATCAAGGAAAGAAAACTTCAGACCACTATCCCAGATGAACACACATGCAAAAATTCTCAATTAAATTCTGATAAATTGCATACAAAACATATTAAAAAGATAGTGCACCATGATCAAGTGGGGTTCATCCCAGGGATGTAAGGTTGTTTCAACATCCAGAAATAAATAAAAGTAAATAATCACATCAATACTCTTAAAGATAAAAATCATATGATCATCTCAATAGATACAGAAAAAGCATTTGACAAAATAGAGCACCCCATAATGTTCAAAACTCTAGACAAACTATGGATAGTAGGAACATACCTCAACATTATAAAAGCTGTCTCTGCTAAGCCTATGGCCAACATCATTCTGAATGGAGAAAAATTGAAAGCAGTTCCTATAAAAACTGGAACAAGACAGGGATGTCCTTTTTCACCACTTCTATTCAACATAGTCCTGAAAACTCTAGCCAGAGCAAACAGACAGATGAAAGAAATTAAAGGGATATGAAAAGGAAAAGAAGAACTCAAACTATCACTGCTCATCAATGACATAATTGTACATTTAGAAGATCCAAAAAATCCCATCAGAAAACTTTTATAGTTAACAAATGAATTCAGCAAATTAGCAGGATATAAAATCAACATGCATAAATCAAATGCATTCTATACATCAGTGATGAATCCTTTGGAAGATAAATTAGTAAAACTGCCATATTCACAATAGTCCTCCCAAATTAATAAAATACTTGGGTATCAATCTAACAAAAGAGGTTAAAGACCTCTATGATGAAAACTACAGAACACTAAAGAAATAAATGGAAGAAACCCTTAGCAGATGGAAAGATTTCTCATGTTCTTAGATAGGCAGAATTAATATTGTCAAAACGGCCATACTACCAAAAGTGTTATACAGATTTAATGAAATTCCTATTCAAATTACAATGTCATTCTTCATAGGAATAGAAAAAGTAATCATGAAATTCATTTGGAAAAATAAGAGACCCAGAGTAGCCAAAATAATCCTTAGCAAAATGAGTGAAGCAGGAAGCCTCACAATAACAGATTGTATATTACAGAGCTACAGTAACAAGAAAGAGCATGGTGTTGGCACCAAAATAGACATGTAGAAAAATGGTACAGAATAGAAGACACAGAGACAAACCCACATAAATACATTTTTCACACTAGACAAAGGCACCAAAAACATACATTGGAGAAAACATAGCCTCTTCAACAAATGGTCCTGGAAAAACTGGAAATCCATATGTAGCAAAATGAAATTAAACCCCTATCTCTCACCCGGTAGAAAACTCAACTCAAAGTGGATCATGGACCTGGGAATTAGACCAGAGATCCTGCAGCTAATAGAAAAAACAGTAGGCCAAATCTTCATCATGTTGGCTTAGGACCTGACTTCCTTAACAAGACTTCTAAAAAGCAAGAAATAAAATCAAGAATCAATAGATGGGATGGAATCAACTAAAAAGTTGCTTCTCAGCAAAGGAAGCAATCAGTAACATGAAGAGAGAGCCTATAGAATGGGAGATCTTTACCACACTTACATCAGATAGAGCATTAATCTCTAGGATATATAAACAACTCAAAAAACTTAACACCAAAAACCCAAATAACCCAATCAATAAATTATCTAAGAAACTGAACAGACACTTCACACAAAAAGATCTATAATCCATCAACAAATATATGCAAAAATGTTCAATTTCTCTAGCAATTAGGAAAATGCAAATCGAAACTACTCCAAGATTTCAGCCCACTCCAGTCATAATGGCAATTTTCAAGAATACAAGTAATAACAAGTGCTGGTGAGGATGTGGGTGAAAAGGGACACTCATACATTGCTGGTGGGACTTCCAATTGGTGCAACCACTATGTAATGAATTATGGAGATTTCTTAGAAAACCTGGAATGGAACCACCATTTGACCAGGCTATCCTACTCCTCAGTTTGTATCTGAAGGAATTAAAATCAGCATACTACAGTTATGCAGCCACATCAATGTTTATAGAAGCTCAATTCACAATAGCTAAACTATGGGACCAACCTAGATACCCTTCAACAGATGAATGGATAAAGCTAGAGAATGTCATACTAAGCAAAATAAGTCAATCCTAAAAAAACCAAAGGTGAAATATTTTCTCTGATATGTGGATGCTCATCCACAGTGTGGGGGAAGGGGCTAGGGAAGAATGGAGGAACTTTGGATTGTACAGAGGGGAGTGAGGGGAGGAGAGAGGGTGAGGAGGTGGAAGGATGATGGAATGAGTTGGATACTATTGCCCTATGTAAATGTATGATTGCATAAACCATGTGACTCTGCAGCATGTAGAGCCAGAGAAAAGAGAAGTTGTGCTCCATTGTATTCAATGAGTTGAAATGCACTCTGCTGTCATGTATAACTAATTAGAACAAATAAAAGATGAAAAAAACTTTAAAAAGTTTTCTTCTCTGAAAATACCGAAAAGATAATCCACAGAGTAGCAGAAAATATTTGCAAAATACAGGAATATTATTATAAAAATACAGAGAACTTTTGATGATCAATAATAGACCAAAACAACCTCATCTAACAACTGGCCAAATGCCTGAGTAGAAATCTCTCCAAAGAAAGTATACAGATATATAATAAGCATATGAAAGCATGCTCCATGTTGTATGTTATCAGGGAACTTTAATCTATACACCATGAAAAACCACTATATGCCTATTAACATGGCCAAAATCTAGTACACTGACAACACCAAGTGCTAGAGAGGATGTGGCTCGATAGGAAGTCTAATTCATTGCTGGTGAGAATACTATATTCACACTCCTTGAAATTTCATAAAACTCCTTTTCTTCTAGGCACACAGCACTGGCAAATAAATAGCACATGTAGCAATAGTTATAATCTGAGGTATCTTCTAATGTGACCATTTTGTCCTTTAGCCTTTGCCTAATCATTTCCTTCTCTCTACTTTCAGTTCAGAGGAAATGTACAGGCATATGTAATGCTTAGAGATGGTTGAACAATTTGGTAACAAAAAGTCATTATAGAGGACAAACTTTACTCTGAATTTCAGTATGAAATGTTCAAAATGTACATCGGCAACATCTTTAATATCTAGAGTCTAGATGTTGCAAAATTGTTACTCTTTTGTCCATTACATGTAATGTACATATATATAAACAAAAATCACAAAACATACAGAAAATTAATGTGTGAAAATGTCCAAGTATGAACACACTAACATATTACCTTTTGCAATTACTTCCTTCTGACCTCTTCTGCACCACTGAACACATACATATGGTATTATAATGGGTATTATACTACTCACCAAAGTGGTTTAAGTGTTCCATTCCCAAAAGGTAACATTTCATATGGATATCATAAAAAATATATGTAGAAAGTGGTATTTTATTACCTCTACAATTAACATAAATCAGACACTTCTAAATGTCTCAATAGGCAAGATATTTCAAGTGAGAACTCAATTTGTCCACTATGTTCATGAGTGTGGACAAATAAGCTGCACACATGTAATAATAGTTCTGATTTGAAAATGTCTTCAAAATATGAGCATTCTGGCCCTTAATCCACCTAGTGGGCTATAATGCTCAAATTTTCAGAAGATAATTTTTCCTTCGAATTTTAACAAAACACATATAAAATTAATTTACTACATGTACTTTTGTCATACACTGGAAAACTTCCAGAAAGACTAGATGTAGATTAGGACTCATTTTTCCTTTATATGCACTATGTACACAGCACAGTAAAACAAAATACATAAACATAAGAACAGTGGTTACTATTGCCTCAAAAACGTCACTAGCATGCTGCTCTGGAGACCTGGCACTACTCAACAGGGGGCGGCTATTGTCCCCCCAAAATATTTCATAAGAATTTTAACAAAAATAAATTTATAAAATGTTATATTTTACTGCTTCTACTTTTAACATACATCAAGCATTTTAGAACATCTAGAAAGACCAATTATTTCAAAAACAACTTAGCATTGTCAACTGTGCACATAGTAATGAGGAATAAAATGTAAACACAAACCAGTAGGTATAATATAAAAATCACCTTTTAATTCTTACCTGCCTGGCATAGGACTTTCTTATCCTCCCTCTCAGGGTCATCTTCTCCATGTCCTCTAACGTACTGAACAAACTTGGATGAGTGTTACTCCTCGAGATGGTCTAACAACTCCATTTGAAAGTCACTTTCAGATAACA
Source organism: Glaucomys volans (assembly GCA_020662805.1). NCBI lineage: Eukaryota > Metazoa > Chordata > Mammalia > Rodentia > Sciuridae > Glaucomys > Glaucomys volans. The sequence goes on from JAJEJO010004358.1 coordinate 211,864, forward strand.
CTTCTTTTCTGTTTTTGTTTTTGTTTTTTTTAAACAAATGGTCCTTTATGAAATGTGTTATTTTCTACTTTATCATACTTTGGCAACCTTCTTACATCTAGAACATCCAGACATAGAGAAAGTTTTCTTTTAAAAGGATCATGGGGGGAGTTGAGAGTAGCTTTTACATATTACATGCACAGACCTTCTACAAACGGACAAGTGGTCGGCACTTCCAATTTTCCAAATGTAGTGTTGCTCTACTGTTTCTCTTTGGTAGAAGGAAGACCGACTTTCCCAAGGTCGCAAACTATTTCGACCACTAACAACAGTTCCACCCATGCTCATCTGGGTCTTCATTCACCTTCCAGGACAATTAAGGCCTTTGTTTTTGTATGAGGTTTTCTTGAACCACCAAGGAGAAGTCCTTACAGGGCCCTGTTATGTCAGATCTGCTTTCTAATCCGTCGCTGAGCTTTTGGGGATCCACTGGTCCTGCCTTCATCTCTCAAAGCCTCAGCAGTCCTCCGCAGCATTCAAGTGACTGCCATTCTTTTCACCATGCCATGCCTGTCACCACCCAAAGGTGCCACCACTCTCAGCGTAGGCTTTGGCTGGTCCAAAAAGATTGGATGGGGTGGGGAGACCCAGCAGCCCATGAGGTCTGGCTTCAATAAGATGCCACCACCATTAAGTCATCCAAGCATAGGGAGAAGCTCAGAAATCCTTTACAGCATTGGTGGGGGTAGGTGTGCAGATGCTTGGAGGCCTGTACCTGACCAAAGTGTGGCCTCCCACAGCCTGTCTCCTGCCCCCAGATCACCATCCCACCTCTGGTCTGAGGGGCCCAGAGAGCTGGAGGAGCAGGAGAAGGGCACTTTAAGTTGCTCACCAAATTTTCTCCCATGTAATGAATTTTCACATGTTGTATTTTCATTTAAAGTTACTTAAAATAGTTTGAAGTTTGCCCTGAGTTTTTTGTTTGATCTACATATTATTTAGAAATATGCTGTTTAATCTTCCAAGTTTGGAGAGATTTTCCTGTTGTCTTTCTGGTACTGAACTCTTGCTTAATTCCATAAACAACAGGCATTACATGATTTCTCTTATTTTTAAATGTAAGGAAGTGTTTCTTAGTCCTAAATGTTGACTCTCTTAGTGAATATTCTGTGTGAGCAGCACACGAATGTTTGCTGGATGGAGTATTTTATGTATTTCTATTATATCCAGTTAATTGTAGTATCCCTGTGGCCTATTATGTCCTTTCTGACTTTCTGCCTGCTTAATTCATCCATATATGCTAAAGGAATATTGAAGTATCTAGTTATAATGCTGAATTCATCTATTTCTTCCTCCAGTTTTATCAATTTTTGCCTCACAGATTTTGAGATTCTATTTTTAGATACATGCATGTCAAGGATAACTATATCTTCTTGGAGCAGTGGCTCCTTGATCACTACTTAATGCCCATCTAGATCCATGATGAGTTTCTATGATCAGGTGTTAGCACTGAAATTAATATAACTACTTTAGATTTCTTTTTATTGGTGTCAATATTGTATCTGTTTTCCATCTATTTACTCTTGTACTCTGTTTTTTACATTTAAATAGATTTCTTATAGACAATATATAGTATAGTCTTATTTGCTGATCTAAGTAATGTCTCTTAATTTTTGCATTTATATGCTGATGTTCAAAGTGTTATATTTACGCCTAGGATAATATCTACCACTTTTGTTCCTTTTTTATTTGTTCTAAATTAGTATATTTGTTACTTTTTAAATTTTTTTGTCCTTGTTTTTTATTCCATTTTTTTCTTCCACCCTTTTATGACTTTGTGGTTTCATTGACATTTTCTATGAGTCTGTTTTCTCTTCTTTCTTAGCATACAGTTGTAGGCATACACTAGAGATATTATGAGTTTGGTTCTAGCCAGACACAGTGGCACACACCTGTAATCCCAGCACTTGGGAGGCTGAGGCAGGAGGATCACGAGTTCAAAACCAGCCTCATCAACTTAAAGAGGCCCTAAGCAACTCAGTGAGACCCTTTCTCTAAATAAATACAAAATAGGGCTGGGGATGTGGCGTGGTGGTCAAGTGCCCCTGGGTTTAATCCCCAGTACCAAATATAAAAAAAAAATAAAAAAAAAAAAATGTTTGGTTCCGGACAACCACAATAAATCGATTATTATGGCAAAACAAGTCACATTGTTTTTGTTTCCCATGCTCACAAAAGTTACATTTAAAATACAATGTAATCTTTTAAGCATGCAATGACATTATGTGTAAAAACATTGAATATACCTTAATTTAAAATGTGCTTTGCTAAAAATGCCAACACTCATTTAAAATTTTAGTAATTGCTGATCTTTTGTTGGCAGATGGTCTTCTCTCAATGTTGATGGCTTCTGACTGATCAGACTGGTAGTTTCTGAAAGTTGGGTAACTGTGGCAAGTTTTATTTTTGTGCTAAAACCTAGAACAGAACCTAGGCAATTTCTTAAAATATGACAACACTGAGGTTTGCCACATTAAGTTGAATATTCCTTTCACAAAAGAATTTCATTATGACATACAATGCTATTTGATAGTATTTTGCCCACAGGAGAATTTATTTCTAGATTGAAGTCAATCTTCTCAAACCTGTCATTGCTTTATCAACTAAGTTTTTGTGATATTCTAAATACTTTGATGCTATTTCAATGATGTTTACAACATCTTCACTAGGAGTAGAGTTCATTGCAAGAAACCACTTTGTCAGACCAGGAACCTAGATCTGTTAGTTCAGAGATGAGCCAAATGCATAAATCCAGCAGATGCCAGCAAGGAGCTCTAAACTGAGCCTAATAAATCAGGAGAATTTCTGGCATGGAGAGGATTTAGCCCCAGGGTAATATAGGTCAGAAAGGCTGGAAAAACCCACCCTCTCCTCCCTTGAACCCAGCAGCACAGGACAGGTGAAGATTAAGGCTTGGAGATAAAAACCAATGGAATGCACAATTCTTTCAATGAAATAGCAAAAGAAACTTTCCCAAATCTTAAGAATGAAATGGAAAATCAAATACAGGAGGCATACAGAATTGCAAATATGAAAAATATTAAAACAGATCCACAATAAGGCACATTATTATGAAATGCAGAACATAAAGAATTAGGATGAAATTTCAATAGTGGCTAGAGAAAAACGAATGGTTACATTTAGAGGTAAACCAATCCAGAACTCAGCTGATTTTTCAGTCCAGATGCTAAAATCTAGGAGGTCTTGGAATAATATAGGCCAATCACTGAAAAAATGGATGCCAACCAAGAATGCTATATCCAAAAAAATTAAGCTTCAGATTTGAAGATAAGATACAACCTTCCATGATAAACAGAAGTTAAAAAATTCACAACTAGAAAGCCAGCATAAAAAAATACTCAACAGAATATATTATGAAGAAGAAATGGAGAATACAAATGAAAAATAGCAGAGGGTCATATTACACTAGATGAATAGTATATCAAAGGAGAATCTACCTCAACTTAAAAACTAGAAATAAATAAAACTTCAGAAAATAAAAATCCTCTATCAGTAATAATACTGAATAATAATGGACTCAACTCATCAATCAAAGACATAGACAGGCATATAGGATTAAAAAACAATACCCAACTATATGCTGTTCCCAATAGACTCACCTCCTAAGCAAAGGTATCCACAGACTGAAGGTAAAAGGATGGGGAAAAATCATTCACAGGCATCCAGCAAACAAACAGGAATTTTTATTCTCATATCTAACAATGTGGACTTTAAGCAAAAGTTAATCAGAAGAGATAAATAAAGCCATTTAATACTGCTTAAGGATGTCATACAACATCAAGAAATAAAAGTTGCAAATATCTATGCTCCAAATAATGTACCTCAAAAAAACCCTTCTCAATATCAAAAATCAAACAGACCACCACACAATAATACTGGGTAAATTTAACACACCCCTCCCATCACTAGACAGTTCATCCAAACAAAAATTAAATAAGCTACAGAACTAAAAATACAGTTAATAATTTAGACTTAACATACATATATAGACTATTTCATCCATCAGAAACTGAATACACTTTCTTCTCAGTCCCACATGGAACATTTTCTAAAGTTGATAATATTTTAGGTAACAAAGTGATTCTTAGCAAATATAAAAAAAAATAGAGATAATACCCGCATAATCTTATCATAATGCAATGAAATTATAACTCAATGATAAGATTAACATTTAGAGACTAAATAATTGACTATTGAATGATGAAAGGATAGCAGATGAAACCAGGGATGAAATAAAAAATGCTTAGAAGTAAATGAGAATAATGATACAAAATATGAAAATGTCTGGGACACTAATGAAGGCAATATTAAGAAAGTTCTTAGCATTGAGCTCCTACATAAACAGAATAGAAAAATACCTAATAAATAACATAACAACTCAAGGCCCTAGAAATAGAACAAACCAACACCTAAAATAGCAAAAGACAGGATACTATTGAAATCAGAATTAAAATCAATAAAATAAAAGTAAAAAACAATTAAAAATCAACAAAATGAAAAGTTGGTTCTTTGAAAAAAATAAGTAAAATTGATAAACCCTTAGTCAAGCTAACAAAGAGAAAATGAGAGAAAACTCAAATTATGAAAATTCATAAAGAAAAGGAAATAACATGACAGGTACAGATGATAAACAGAAAGTATTTTGAAAAATCATAGTCTAATAATATATAAAATCTTGAACTCATTGACAAATTTCTAGAGACATATGACCTGACCAAATTGAATCAGGAGAACAGAGAAAACTTAAAGAGATCAATTTCAAGAAAAGAAATTGAAAATGCCATCAAAAGCCTACCAAGAAAGAAAAGTCCAGGACCAGCTGAATTCTCAGTCAAGATCTACCAGACCATCAAAGAAGAACTTACACCAATATTGCTCAAATTATTCCATGAAATAAAAAAGGAGGATGCCCTTACATACTTGTTCTATGATCTAGTTATAACCTTGATACCAAACCCAAACAAGGACACATCAAATAAAACTTCAGACCAATATCCCTGATAAAAATACATGCAAAAATTCTTAACAAAATACTGGCAAATCACATACAAAATCAATTAAAAAGATAGTGCACCATGATCAAGTGGGGTTAATACCAGGGATGCAAGGTAGCTTCAACATATGGAAATCAATAAATTTAATTCACCACATTGGTATGCTTAAAGACAAGAATCACAGGATTTTCTCGATAAATGCAGAAAAAGCATTTGACAAAATACAGCATCTACTCATGATTAAAACACTAGAGAAAATAGAATAAAAGGATTATACTTCATCATTGTAAAAGCTATGTGTGACAAACCCAAGGCCAACATCATTATTAAAGGAGAGAAACTGAAAATACTCCTGCTGAAAACAGGAACAAGATGGGGATGCTTAATCTCCCCACTCTTATTCAACACAGTCTTCTAATCTCTAGCCAGAGCAATTACACAAACAAATGAAATAAGAGGAATATGAAAAGAAAAGCTAAAATTAGCCCTGTTTGCTGAGGACATGATTCTATATTTAGAAAGCCCAAAAATCTCCACCAGAAAGGTTCTAGAATTCATAAATGGATTTGGCGAAGAAGCAGGATACACAACTAACAATGATAAATCAATTGCAATTTTATACACCAATGACAAATCAGCTGAATGAGAAATCAGGAAAGCCATTCAATTCACAATAGCTTCAAAAAATAAAATACTTAGATATGAATCTAACAAAAGAGGTAAAAGACCTCTACAATTGAAGTTATAGGACTCTAAAGAAACAAACTGAGAAAGACCTTAGAAGATGCAAAGATTTCCCGTTTTTGGATAGACAAAATTAATATTGTCAAAATGTCCATACTACCAAAAGTGCTATACAAATTTAATGCAATTCCTATCAAAATTCCAATGAAACTCTTAATGGAAACAGAAAAAGCACACATGAAATTCATCTAGAAAAACCAGAGGCCCAGAATAGCCATAGCAATCCTCAGTGAGAAACATGAAGGAAGAAATACAACAATACCAGAATTTTAATTGTACTACAGAGCTATAGTAATAAAAACAGCATGATATTAGCACTAAAATGACAAGAAGATCAATGGAACAGAATAGAAGGTGCAGATACAAACCAATGTAAATACAGTCACTTCAAAATAGACGAAAGTGCCAATAACATACATTAAAGATAGACTCTTCGACAAATGGGATGGGAAAACAAGAAATCCATATGTACTACAATGAAATTTGACCCCTATCTCTCTCACTCTGCACAAAACTCAACTTAAAATAGATCAAGGACCTAGGTATTAAACAAGAAACTCTTCACATACTAGCAGAAATGATAGGTCTAACACTCTAACATATCAGCTCAGGAACTGACTGACTTAATAAGACCCCTAAAGTGTATAAAGTAAAATCAATAATAAATAAATGGGATGGCATCAAACTAAAAATCATCTTCATAGCAAAGGAAATAATCTAGAGTATGCAGAGAGAGCCTAAAGAATGGGAGAAAATCATTGCCACCTACACCTCAGATAGAGCATTAATTTCCAGGATACATAAAGAACTCAAAAATTTAATACCAAAAAACACCAAAACAAAACAAAACAAAATAACCCAATCAACAAATGGACAAAAGAACTGAACTGACACTTCACAGAAGAAGAAATATGGAAGGTCAGTGATTATATGAAAACATGTTCAACATCTCTAGCAATTAGAGAAATTCAAATTAAAATTATACTGCAATTATATCTCATTTTAGTGAGAATGGCAATTATCAAGAATATAAGTAACAATAAATGTTTGCAAAGATGTCAGTACACTCAAACATTGCTGGAGAGACTGCAAATTGTTTAGTGTTTGCAATATAAATTAATGACTGATCTGAATCTATTTTCAAAGAATACCATTTCACAGATAGAATTAACACCTAATGAAAAAAAAAACTATAATTTTCCTTGTCTTTAACTTGTGTCATTTTGTCATTCATTTTCCCTATGCATATGTAAATATATACATAAGGACACATAACATTGTTGCAATTATTATTTTTAACAAATGTGGCTGTTTAATCAAGTAAGAAAAAGGAACATAAAAGCTTTAATTTTTATTTCTCTAAATAATTTTTGTATGATATTCCTTTATTTATGTAGATATGAATTTCTGCCTACACCATTTTCCTTCTTCCTAAAAAGTTAATTTTTTCTTTGTACCAGGAATTGAACCCAGGGGCACTTAACCACTAAGCCACATCCCAAGCCTCCACTAGTTATTTTTAAAATTTGAGACAGGGTCTCAATAAGTTGCTTAGTGCCTCACTAATTTGCTGGGTATGGTTTTGAAATTGTGATCATCAGTATTCAGTCTCCTGAGCAGCTGGGATTGCAGGTATCATGGTGCTAATTTTAATATTTCTTGCAGTGCAGTTTTACTTGAAATAATCTTTTTCTCTGGACTGAGAAAGACTTTATATTTTATTGATGTATTATAATATTGTGATTAATGTGTCATGTGAACATGCAAAAAAATTTTTAAATTTTTTTGTTCTATTTACACATGACAGCAGAATGCATTTTGATTCATTGTACACAAATGGATACAACTTTTCATTTCTCTGGTTGTACACGATGTAGAGTCACACTATTCAAATAATCATATATTTACATAGGGTAATGATTATCTCTTTCCACCATCTTTCATTTCCTTTGCCCTCTCCCCTGCCCTCATTTCCCTCTACACAATCCAATGTGTAGAATCCATTCTTCTCTTAACCACACGCACCCATTGTGTATCAGCATCACTTATCAGAGAGAACATTCATTCAGCCTTTGGCTTTTTGGCATTGGCTTATTTCACTTAGCATGATATTGTCCAACTCCATCCATTTATCTGCAAATGCCATAATTTTATTCCTCTTTATGGCTGAGTGATATTCCATTGTGCATATATATATCACAGTTTCTTTATTCATTCATCTATTGAAGGACATCTAAGTTTGTTCCACAATCTAGCTATTGTGAAATGAGCTGCTATAAACATTGATGTGGCTGTATCATTGTAGTATGCTGATTTTAAGTCCTTTGGGTATAGGCCAAGGAGTGGGATAGCTGGGTAAAATGGGGGGTCCATTCCTAGTGTTCTAAGGAATCTCCATACTGCTTTCCACAGTGACTGCACCAATTTGCAATCCCACCAGCAATGCATGAGAGTACCATTTTCCCCACATCCTTGCC